>BQMZ01000301.1:0-124979 GCA_036984285.1 Chlamydomonas sp. KOR1 | reverse complement strand
TGTAAAAAATACATTTATTTCTAAATTTATTTTATATAAGTTTATTTCTAAATCTAAAGGCCGTGCCAACCCTGGTCACTGCATATCCAGCCCCACTCCTCTCCACCCGCTTTCCTTCCAGCCACAAGCTCCAGCTCCCTCCTCCTCGTCCTTCCCTGAGTCATGCAGTCATCCCCCGCTCGCGCCAGTTGCCCCGTTCCCACTGCTCTCACACAAGCAACCCCAGCGTCTGTCACCTGCTCCATCCTCTGCATCGCCGCCCTGCCCCTGGCCGCTGCCTCCTGCGCCGCCGCCAGCTGCTGCCGCAGCTCCTCGCTGACGCGGCGCTCCACCTCCAGCGCGCGCTCCGCCTTGTGCAGCCGCAGAGCCCAGCGCTCCTCGGCGGAGGCGGACAGGGCGGCGGACACGGAGGGCCCGGAGCCGTGCGAGTGCGGACTGGGGAGGGGGGCCAGGGAGGGTGCAACGTGCGAGGGGTGTGGGCGTGTGGGGCCGGTTGCGTGCTTTGCCAGGACTGGACGCAAGAGTTGCCAGGTACCGGCGCTCAGCTCAACACAGGACCGCATTAGGGGGGCGATTACAAGCACCCATACAGCCCCTGGCCTGGCCGTGCTGCCAAGGCCGCCGAAGACAAGATAGCGTTCACCTCCAACCAATCAAACGTGCGCTTGCCCTGTGAGGTCCAAATGTTGTGAAGTTCAGACGACCAAGCTGTTGGCCCAGCCCTGTGCCCCGCTCACCGCCCGGAGGCGTCGGCCCGCCCGCCGCTGGACAGCAGCTGCTGGACGCCCGTTCCCCTGCCGCCTGGTCCCAAGCCAGCAGCTGCCCCAACGGTCTCCCCCTGCCCCTTGTTCCCTTCCCCTCCCTCCTGCGCGCTCGCAGCAGCCGCTGCTGCTGCCGCCGCCGCCGCCTGCTGCGCCTCGTCCAGGAGCCGCTGCAGGCGGGCCACCTCCGTCGTACGCTCCTCCAGGTCCCGGGCCGCCGCCGCATGGGAGGACACCATGTGGTCGTACTCCCGTACCTTGAAGGCGTGAGCGGACAGCAGCCGCTCGTGCTCCATCTGGATCAGGAGGGCGGGGAGGGAGGTGCTAGGTGTGTGGGGCTTGAAGGTCGGGTAGGCGCGCAAGGTGTCCCGCATGTCACAAAGGAGCGCACAGTCTGCCGTGATCAGCTGCTTTGCTGCGCAAGACCTGGGTGGTGATGGTGTAGCTGAGCTGCATACGCACCTGCAGAGCGTGGTGTGCGGTGGACACTAAATGCAACTGCTGCCCCAGGTCTTCGCAGCGTTGCCGCTCAGCTGCCAGGTCGGCCGTCAATGCTGACACCTGCGCCAAGGTCCGTTGGTCGTTCTCATGCCTCTGGGCCAGCTGCTTGCGCAACGCCTGTACCTCCTGCTCCAGGTCCAGTCGCTTCCCGCCATCGCTATGCCGAGCCGGCGAGATCACTGGCGATATTGCCGTGGGCTGAACAGTTTGCGGCTGTTGCCCCGCTACGTCCGAGGCACCAGCGACATGGGCGATCGCGCCAGGGACCGCTGGAGTCTCGACGGGGGCCGGCTCTGGGTTTGAGCCAAGCTTGCCATTCGTATGGTTTCCATACTGAGCCCATGGTGTCACAGCACCACTTCCGTTGAGGTCCACAGGCACACAGTACGTGTTTGTCGCAGAAGGACCTGTCTGCCCTGTGTAGTCTGTTTGCTGTCCACTGGACGACTGAAATGGAATGGATCCAGTCGCAGCGTAAAAAGACATTGGGCGTGGCCCAAGAGCCCCGGGCGTCGATTAAAATTTAGGCACCAGCGCTGCGTTCTCCTCGTGCACTCATACTTTTCCTCTAGGAACTCTTCCAGAATAAGAAGAAGCGCGTTGTGATGCAATCATTGTTATATGCAGGCCTTACTCACACATCCAGACGGCAGGATCTAATTCAATTTCTGCGACCTAAATTACGCGCAAGTCTTCTTGACTGTGTTTGGGCAGTTCTGTCGATAGTTGCGGGCGTACGCAGCAAGGCATGTGACTGGGGTCATCCATGCACGGAATGCCGTTGTTCATCATTGCTGACGTGACACTGAAAACGACTGCACAAAGCAATGCGGCAAAACCCACTAAGTCAAGTTTATTGCACAAACGCAAGACCCTTTTCAGCAGCTCGTGACCCGTCAAGAGTGTTGCAGGGTTAGCCTTGCTTCTGTGCCAGCCCTTTTCGGCAGCCCCTCTGCGGGCCTGCGATCATGGCCCATGAGGTTGCACAACAACGGATGGAGGCCCTCTCACGGCAATTTGCCCAGCCGGAGAGCACCGGGGTAAACCTGTCGCCCACGTCTGCATCTGTGGCGCCCGAGCCGCAAACATATAGCATCGCGCTTCCGGAAAAGCTTACACCAGATGGGCCTTGGAGCGTGTATCGGTGAGAAATTGGTCGGGGGGCAGGGTCAGTTTCGACAGTTCGCTGACGAGGAGTTGGCGCGACAGCGCCAGGTGCCGTGCAACGAACCTGAACAGCCAGCTGCAGCTGCCTGTCCTGTGCCTCGCACCTCACCCTTGGGGATGAAGATGCCAATCCACTTGTACAGATTTCCACTATCACAGAACGCCTTGCAAACGCCACCGAGTGCACGCAGCAGGCGTAGGGGACTCTTTCCTCTGCCTGCTGGCCCGCGACTTTCTCGTCCCTCCCAGCACCGGTACCCTGGGCCTCCCTGAAGCACAATCCCCTTTCCAACCCTTTCCAACCCTTTCCAACCCCCTTTTCAAACCTCAATCTGCCCCAGCTCCGCCACCTCCCCCTTCAAGCTGGTGTCCACGTTCCCACCCCCCGGCGACCACGTGCGCACGCTGCACGACAACCTGGAGCACAGCATCACGCGCTTCCCGCACGTGAGCAACCGGCCGGGCCGGGGGAAAGCAACAGGAGCAGCAGAGAGGGCGCGCTTGGACGGGCGCACACTTGGCCAAAGAGCAGTATGCCTTGTACGGCGGTAGCAGTACTGAGTGCCTGCTCACCCACGCCCGGCAACAGCTGCCGACGGGACCAGTTGTCAGGATGTTTTCTTGTTGATGTGTGCTGTACGGCAACGGCGTATGTGGGCCTCGGATCTGCGGCAAATTAGAGCACACGGCTGCTCTTTCGCCATGTGGCGGTGAGGATGGCGGCTGACATGATTGCGGCTTTTGCTCTGCGGCTTGTGTACGACAGATGCCGTACCTGGGCACGCGCAAGCGGGACGACAAGGGGCGGCTGGGGCCTTACACGTGGATGACGTACGCGCAGGTGGGCTGCTGGCGGTAGGGGAGTGCTGGGGGCCGGGGGCCAGGGGCGGTGTCATCCTTACCACCATCTGACCACATCCACACCTCGCATCCGGCATCCCCCATCCCTATCTCTAGCCTCCAGGTCGACGACCCCTTAAGCACTGTCACACCCTTACTAGGGAGGCACTTGGGGAGGCTTCCGCGCACACCTTCACCCAATTGGGCGGGGTTGTGCGGTTATAATCCGTCGTTGGCCATGATGCCATTGTGGACTCCCTGGTCGCCAACCGCCTCCCCCAGGCCGGCGACACGCGCACCGCCATCGGCTCGGGGCTGCTGCAGCTGGGCCTGACGCCGCGCAGCGCCGTGGGCATCTACTCGGTCAACAACAAGGGTGGGTCCCCTCGCCTCCCGTCGCGCCTTGCGGACAGTGCGCACCTGCCACCTGCTACAGCACCCCGCACCGGCCAGCGTACGGTACCGTTCCAACCGTCCCGACCCACATTGCATTCCCTGCTTTATCCTTTGCATCGCCCTCCACCAGCGCCGTCCGTGCGCCTCAACCCCTCCAACAGCTGGGACAGTGCGGTGCGCGCTAACGCACATGCTGGCAACATCACTCTCACTGACCCTTTCGCACCGGCCCCTGCCCTCGGGTTTCGCTGTCCCCACCGTCCTCGCAGAGTGGCTGCTGTTCGACAGTGCGCTGCACGCCTACTCGATGGTGTCCGTACCGCTGTACGACACGCTGGGGCCCGACGCCGTGGAGTTCATTAGTAACCACGCCGAGCTGGCGGCCGTGGGCGTGAGCGCCGCCGTGCTGCCCACGCTGCTCAACGTGCTGCCGAGGTGCCCTGGCATCCGCGTGCTGGTGGGTGCGGCGTGATGTACGACAGGGCTGTACGGCAATGTCGTGCGACGGCTGGGTGCTGCCCCACAAAGCCCAATGTGTGGAATAGGACGGCGCTTATGCCGTAGGCGCCCGAGGGCTTGTCGCATGGTGGTTGGTGGTGGAGGGAGCCTTGCCTTGTTTGGATGGGTTTCCTTGGCAGGCGCTGTGGCGCCTAGGGCACTGGGCGAAAAGCTGCGGGAGCCTTGGCGTATGGCATCGTGCTGCCGGCAGGACTGACAGCACACCTTAAGGGTTGGAGACTCTGCCTGACCCTGCTTCACCTGCCTTTCCTCCGCCCCTACCCTTTCCTGGCTTCTCCACTACCCTCCGCAGATCGTGTGGGGCCTGCCGCCCAACTCTGCGGTGCCGGAGCCGCCGCCCGGCTGCCGCTGCCGCGTGGTGACGCTGGAGGCGGTGGAGGCGCTGGGCCGCCGCCACCCGCGCGCGCACGTGCCGCCCAAGCCCTCGGAGATCGCCACGCTGTGCTACACCAGCGGCACCACCGGGCAGCCCAAGGGTGGGTGCACGGCGGTGTGGGTTAAGAACAGTAGGGCAAGGGCAGGGCTTTCTGGCAGGGGAACGCATTGCTAGGTTGGGAGAGTCCTGCGGAGTACGGGCGACTGCCGGTTTGGGATGGGGGATAAGGGGCGCACCTTTCTGGGTTAAGGAGAGCAGGAGGTGAACACGCACCGTGTGGCGGGGTGCCTGCCGAAGGAGCGGGTGTGCGCAGCTGCAGACGCGAACGAGGCAGCACGGCTAGCAGGATGGCTGACAGTAATGCGGCACGCTGAGTTGCTGGACGCTGTGGGATGCCGCATGCCAGCTACGCATTTGGTGCACTCGCGTGCACCGGGCCGGGACCTGCCAGCAGCTTGCCTCTGTGGCCCGCCGCCGGGTAAGCTGGCAGAGCTTTGCGCTGAAAGGCAAGGAGTACACTGCGCCATGCAGGTCCCTGGAAGAGCCTGTATGCTAGGGTTTTAAACCCGCACACGTCACAACCGGTTGTATAAATAGAAACCCGCAAGCAGCACGTGCTTCACATACCCTGCCGCCTATGTAGCCTGTAACAGGCGCGACGTAGCCCGTCACGCGCTTCCGCATCCTTTTGCCTGCTACCCCAGCGCCCCAGCATCCGTCCCTCCCACCCACCTCCTTCCCCACCCGGCCCGCCTCCCCCGCCCAGGCTCCATGCTGACGCACGCCAACCTGATCGCCAACACCGCCGGCAGACTCGTGAACTTCACGACCCGCACCCCCCGACCCGTCCACCCCCACCCAGGCGCGGTGCTGACCCACGGCAACCTGGTGGCCAACGCCGCCGGCACAGCTACGCTCATGGTGGACTTTGCCCCCGGGGACCGCCACCTGTCGTACCTGCCCCTGGCGCACATCTACGAGCGGTCCAACATCGTGCTGGTGGGTGCACAAGGGCATCTTGAGGGTGCAAAGCTGTTACTTGTGCGCATGTCGTTATTGTACATGCGCCACCCGTGTGCTGACCGCGGCCCTTCGCCTCGGCCTGGACCAGACCCCCATGGCCCTCACAGTACCCTTGCACATGCCAACTAGGAAGCAGGCCAACGCATTCAAGTTTTTTCCTCGTTGCTGGCATAGCCCTTGCATCGCTGCTCTGCTGGTAGCCAGTATCCTAGCTGACCTAGCCCTTTCCCGCCCTTGCTTCTCGCAGCTGACTCACATCGGCGGCGCCATCGGCTTCTACAGCGGCAACGTGCAGGAGCTGCTGGACGACGTGCTGGTGCTGCGCCCGCACGTGAGTGGGCCGAGATTGTGCGTTTTGGGTTAAAGTTTAGGGCTGCAGGTAATATCACCGTGTGACGTGAGGTTTCATGTAGGGGCATGCGTGGGTTCGAGATGCGTGTGGGGTAAGGGTGTGGGTAAGGGTGTGCATCAGGATTGGCAAGGCGTACTTGGTCACATCTCAGCTTCCTCTACCATCACGCAGCACCAGCTCATACCGGTCTCCTACCGGTCGTCCAGAGACGCGTTGAATGTGAACACCTGGCTGGCTACCTGGCTGACTCCCAGGGCTGCTCTGTGTCGCTCCCATTCCCCGCTGCACATCCCAACTCCGTCCACTGCGTGTGTCCGTCTGCTCCGCAGATTTTCACCTCCGTGCCCCGGCTGTGGAACCGCATCTACGACAAGGTGATGCTGGCGGTGGAGACGGGCAGCCCGCTGGCGAGGGGCCTGTTCAAGAGGTGGGGGCGGTTGGAGGTTGGAGGTTGAGCAGCTGGGCAGTCGGCCATGCATAAAGGCCGCACTTCGTCATCTTCCCTGTTGACATATTCTTGTGCGCGCACGTGCTGGATACGGGCGGGTTTCCAACTGTCGCTGCGGTGCGCCTGTCCCCCAGGGCGTACGAGCACAAGCGCCAGGCGCTGGCCCGCGGCGACCCCGTGGGCGGGCGCTGGGGCAGGCTGTACGACAAGCTGGTGTTCTCCAAGATCAAGGCCAAGCTGGGAGGGGAGGTCAAGTACATGATCTCGGGTGCGTAGGGAGGGGATGTAGTGGGCCAACAGATTGCTCCGCGGCCCTGTTCAGCTGTAAGGGAGGGCCTGTGGGGACACCTGGGCCCCTGGGCCAGGGCAAGCGGCATGCCTAGTTGCCCTGACGCGCAAGTCCTCTTGTTGGGCCTTGGAGGAGGAGACTTGTGCTTTAAAGGGGCATAACCCCGACGGCACAGTTGCAGTCCGCAACGCCTTTCCTTCAACTGCACCTAGCTCAAACCCTACACACATCATGCTGTTTCTCCCATCAGCACGGAGGCCATGCCTTTGTTGCGTACCCGCGCATTGGAGATCACCACAACGCACGCCAATGCCTGCTGTGTATACCCTCCTGTTCCTGCATCCGCACCAGGCGCCTCGCCCATCAGCGAGGAGGTCATGTCCTTCCTGCGCATCTGCTTCGGCGCCACTGTGTTGGAGGGCTACGGCATGACGGAGGCGGCCTGCACCATCTCCACCACGCGCCTGGACGACCTCACCACGGGGCACGTGGGCGCGCCCAACCCCGCCGTGGAGATCAAGCTGGTGGACATCCCGGAGATGGGCTACACGCAGCACGACAGCCCCTACCCACGGTAGGAGAGGGGGCGTCACGGGGTGGGGAGCTTGGGGCGGGAGGGGGACCCTGGTGGCAGCGAGGTGGGGCGGAGTAGTGGGGTTGTGAGGACGTACCCGGAGGTGGTCTACACGCAGCACGACAGGCCCTACCCACGGTAGGAGGGGGGTCGTCACGGGGTGGGGAGCGGGTGTCCTGGTGGCAGCGAGTTAGGGCGGCGGAGAAAGGGCATACCCAGAGGTGGGATACACACAGCAGGACAGCCCCTAGCCTCGGTGAGAGGGGTATGGATATGCGGGTAAACGTTGGAGGGGTTTGGGAGACGTATGTAAAGGGGGGTAACCGCAAAGCGGCAACGGGGAATCGGAAACAGTCGGCCTGCATAGAGCGAGGTTAACGGCGGCAACGGAAAGCGGGAACAACTTAATACTTACCACCTGATACGTACCGGCTGGGTTCACGGCTGAGGCTGCGGCTAAGCGTGGCGTCGTGCTGGGAAACGCGCCGCTGACAACCCGGAACGCTCGCTGAAAGCTGGCTGGAGCAGACTGGCTGACTGTAAAGGGGGGTGGAGGTTGCAGGGCTAGGAGGCAGTTGGCGAGCAGAAAAGGACCTGGGGCACGCGGCAGGGCAACTGCAGCCCGCGGTGGTCGGCCTGATGACAGGTCTTGTTGGTAGGAGCAGGGAGATGGCGTGGGGAAGGGCACGGGTCTTGCTACAACAAGCAAGCGTAGGGGGAACCCATGCTCGTACCGGTACGTCCCCGCGGTTCTGTGACTGCCGACGCTCCCCTCCTCCGCCTCCCCTCCCGCAGTGGCGAGATCTGCGTGCGCGGGCCATCCATCTTCGCCGGCTACTACAAGGACGAGGTGCAGACCCGGGAGGTGCTGGACGAGGACGGCTGGTTGCACACGGGTGAGTGGGGCAGCGGGATCATGTGTGACGGGCATGGCCGCCGTGTCACGTGGCAGGAATGCCGGTGGTCCGGGAGAAATGCTGCAGCTGTGACTGCGAGGGGACCCCTGGGATAACTGGATGGCCTGAGAGACACACCCAAGCCTCCCCCTGCTCCGCCATCCCAACCTGTCGAGCCTGCCCTTCCCACGCTTACCCCTGGCCCCGGTGTGCCCCAGGCGATGTGGGCGCGTGGCTGGAGGCCGGGCGGCTGAAGATCATTGACCGCAAGAAGAACATCTTCAAGCTGGCACAGGGCGAGTACATCGCGCCGGAGAAGGTGGAGAACACGTACGCCAGGTGGGCGCCGTGGGAAGTGCGGTGTTAGGGGACAGGTGCAAGTCAAGGGGCAGGCATCATCTCCGTGTACACCGGGCAACGAGGCAGGGTGCGCCCACAGAGGCCAGTGCGGTGCGGGTCATGTGGGGCAGATGATGCTGTTGTCGGGTGCCGACTCTGCGCCCGCTGCGTGTCCCAGCTTGCGACTACCAGCTGTGGCCCCGCTGTCCTCTTGCCGCTGTCCTGGTTGTGTACGGTAGGCTGTGGCAGCATGCAGGCACGTGCTGTGCTGCTCAATCAGTCAATCAGAATCAACCCTGCACCGCGCTACCCGCTGATTTTAACGTTCCTGCTGCCATGCAAGTGAGACACGACGGGGCCGAACGGTTGCGTTTCCCAATTGGTCGTTACCAGCGTGCAAGTCTCCCGCCTCTGCCCCTGTCCCTTCTTCTCGCTGGAAACCCATGCAACTGCAGGATTTAGCGGTTCTCTGCGGTGCTGCACCTTGCACTTGCCCCATGATGCATGTCTGCGTGGTGGTGATCGACCCCGCCAACCCCTCCTGGCCCCTGCACGCCCCGCCCCCAGGAGCCCCATGGTGCTGCAGGCGTTCGTGTACGGCGACTCCCTGCGCTCGCAGCTGGTGGCGGTGGTGGTGCCGGACCCGGAGGTGCTGGTGCCATGGGCCAAGGAGCGGGGCATCCACGGTGAGGCCAGTGGGAGGAGTGAAGCAAGTGGGGCGCAGTGCGGGGTGCGACGCACGCACTGCGGGTGTCCCTGATATGGGCGGTACGAGCACTCCTTACCTGCGTCGTCATGCGGCATGCATCCCAAGCGTCACACATGTTGCTACGGCGCGTACGGACTGCCGACAGCAGCTCTACAACATGCTTCGCCAGGCGCGTTCCCCAAGGCCAACCCCCACCCTGCGGGGGGCCTGCCTCATACATGAAACCCACGCCACCCCAAACAGCGCACGACCTTCTAGTTCAACTTCCTTCATCCGTTGAGCCATTACCTCTCCCATTCACAACTAGCTTGACGCCTCCACCCACTCCGTCCCCCACCAGGCACCATGGCGGAGCTGTGCGCCAACCCGCACGTGCGCGACGCCGTATTCAAGAGCATGCAGGAGCAGGCGCGGGAGGCGCAGCTGCGGGGCTTCGAGCAGGTGCGGGGGGGCAAGGCATGAAGCAGGGGGGCGTGGGTAGACCTGCTGGGGCGCTGATGCAGGTAAGGTGCATGTGGATGGAAGCTTGCAACCTGCGCGCTCAAACTCCTTGCGGTCTGGCCACGGTTTTGCCACGCTCTCTCTGCACACCACACGCCCTGAACATGTCCCACGTCCCAACCCCTTCCACACGTGGTAACCTCCACCCCACGCCCCCACGCCGCAGGTGCACTCCATCCACCTGCACCCCGAGCCCTTCTCGGTGGAGAACGGGCTGCTGACGCCCACCTTCAAGCTCAAACGGCCGCAGGCCAAGGCGGCCTTCCAGGAGCAGCTGGACGCCATGTACGCCGAGATACCCGCGAGCGCCTCGTGAGCGGCGGCCGCGTGTGTGTGTTAGGTGTGCGACGGGCGCATGTGGCGCCGGGGCGCAGGGGCGCGGCGATACGGGCATGGCGGAGCGCAGGTGCGGGAGCTTGTGGGGTAGGCGTGTGTTTGTGTGGCCACCGCGAGACGCTGCGACCTTGGGCGCCAGGTGGTACGAAGGGTAAGGTGGTGGTCCCGACGATGCAGCTAGCAGGGTTCCCTGCATGTGTGGCGTTTGTGTACTTACAGGATTTTGTTTGTGGGGTGCAGCGGCGGCTGCCCGGCCCGTGGGGTCGTTGCCTTGTAAGGGACCGGTTCTGTAGTCTGGGCGCGTGAGCACCGTTAGCTGGTCAAGCTACCAAGGGTCGGGGCACAGTATACCGTATGCAGCGGCGCTGGACCGGATGCCTTCCGCCTGCTCTGTACCTGGGTGGCGACGGGGGAGTTTGTGAGTGCAAATGGCATTCGTTTGCACTCCGCCTCTATCCTTTGTGCGCCCCTTTTTTCTTGGGCAAATTGATAGCCACAGTCCTACGTGGTGGACATGCGGTTCTTTGTGCCCTCAAATGGCTTGAAGCGTGTATTGCGGGTGCGTGTGTTTCTCCTTCCGCTGCCATCTTGTGTAGCTGTTCATCCCTTTCAACACAGAAGCCGGCACCGTGCGTGCGCGAGCACAGCGGAGTACGTGTGGGAGGGTCTCCCTACCACACTACGCCGTAGTACAGGAGTGTATGTGTAGGCTATAACAACGCCCAGTTCTGATGCGGTTACCAGTGTGTCCTGCGCGGGACGGGGCTGGCTTCGGCAAGAGGACCAAACTGTAACATCATACCTAACAATGTGCGGAGTCCGTCCATGGCACTATGGGGCGTATGAGGGTTGGCGTTGAACGGTTGGCGGCGACCAGTGACCTCCTGGTGGCAACAGTGCCGAAGCCCGTCACGCACCGCCTTCCCTTGCAACTCCTTCTGCTGGCGCTCATAACACTATCGGCATGTTAGCATTCATGTCCCTCTTCTGCGTTATGCCTCAAGGTCTGTAGGTGACCACAAGGCGATCATGTTCATGTAGTACGAGCTCCACCAGGGCTTCCATGCGCCCTAGGCTCCCGCCCCTGCCCGCCACGACAGCCAGGTTGCCTTTCTGGGGCTTGAGTATGCTCGTGCGCAGCCGTGCTGTACAAGTGCAGTGCAGGACGCTCTGCTGGCGTGGCATGTGGCCGTACGCCTCATCATGGACTCACTGGCGGCCGCTTGGGGTTGGGGTTGAAGCTGGGGGCACCTGGTGGGCCTGCCCGACGCTTGAGCTTCCGCCATGCGCGTGTAGCGGCTTTCCGACACCTTCGCTCACGCTTTCTCTGTAGTCATTTGCCGTCTTCCATATAGCTGTGCAACTTACCTTGACCTTGAAGGTAGTGAGGTACTCATTGACACCAAAACGCACGTTTGGCAAGGACCCAGTACATTTACGAATTAAACATTTTGACTGACCATGCTAAAAGTGCTATAGTGGCACGGAGCGCTGTAGGTCACAGGTCAAAAGGCGCACAAGGGGGCAGCTCCACCAGGGAGCGGGGGCAAGATGCCTCCGTTCGGATCAACGCGGAACTTGACGCAACAGTTCATCCGCTTGCGTAATGAAGCTCGGCGGTTGCAAGGTCTTGGGGCGTCCACAGCGCATAGCGACAGGCGAGAGGATTATGCGCTTCATGACGCCGGGCACCTGTTAGCGGACGATACCATTATGTGCAGACCGCTTCTACCTCCGCTGGCTCTGTAGGGCGACGGAAAAGCTGCTCAGTGCAGCCATCGGGAAATCAGACGATGTTGAGGCACCTGCGCCCAGCACCTCCAGCCTGTCTCCCGTGTGGGTCAGACAAGCGGAGTACATCAGGGAGCAGATGACCACGGTCAAAGAGCGGCTGGTGAAACTCAGAGAGTGAGTCTATGGGGCTATCGCGTCGGCAACCCTGGGGGGCCGGGGAGGGGCGGAGCAGGGGAGGCACCTGGGGAGGCACTATCAAGGAACTCGGCCTTCGGCGCTACTCTTTTCGCCATGCCTGATCCTGGAAACATGGAATCGACCTTGTTGCATTGCAGCAGGGCACTCATCATGAAGGTTGTGATGCCGCCCGCAGGTACCACGCTAAGGCGCTCCTGGTGACGTTTGATGGGGAGAGCGAGGCACAGAGCCACGCAGAAGTGCTCACGCGGGAAATCCAGCAGATGTTCAAGTCATTAGACGCAGCTATCAGGGCCATGGAGAAGAGCCCGGGGCGGAACGAGGACCAGGAGGTCCGGCTGCAGGTGCAGCGGCAACTTGCGCAGGTGGGTGGGGGGTCCGGGCTTGCCCCAGTAGTAAGGAGACGCGGCTGCTAGGCTGGGTGCTTGGCCGTTTACTGCGCTCATAGAGCGTGCGAGAGGCATATGGTCGACTGGCAGAGTTCATGGCATTTTGGAATGACTTTGTCATCGGTGGTGCCATGCATACCGGTAATCAAAGTGTAGCACGAGTCGCCCAAGTGACGGCCCCGGCCCGGGCACCAGCACGAGCCGCCACTTGTGTGAGACTTGCCGTCGTGCCCAGCTGTTTTACCAACGGTGCTGGCTGTAGGCCCTGCAGCCGCATCGCTAGCAAGAGTGCTGCCCTTGCAGTACCACGGAGGTGCTCCCCTCTGTACACGCCCTCTCCTGGGCCCGCGACCCACTCACGCAAACTGTGGGGCTGCTGCCTGTGCTGCTGCTGCTGCTGCCCGAGCGCAGGCCTTGTTCAAGCTGTCGGTGGACTTCCGCAAAGAGGAGACCCGCTTCCTGAACAAGGTGGAGCAGCAGAAGGGCCTGGAGCAGGGCTCCGTCATTGGCATCATCGAGGCGGACGAGGGGACGCGGTGAGGGCGGGCGCGGGGGTAGCCGCACAGCGGGCGTGGGGCAGGGGAGACAGTCATGGGAGGCATGCCACCGGCAGCGGGGCCGCCACCTGTGTCTTCAGGGCATCGCTCCCCGACGACCACACGCCGACCTAGCCATCAGTACGCTTGCATGTGCCTTCCGTGCATTATTGTACAGGCTCCACTGGACCCGTGTCAACGTGCCTGCTTTTCCCTGTATTTGGTCAGTTCCTGAACGGAAGGCCGTGTCGTTCTGCCCTGTCCCGTATCCCCAGGACGGGCGGCGAGTTCGTGGACCCCGGCTTCACGTCCGCGCAGCTGGCCATGGTGGACATCTCCACAGACCTCATCAACGAGCGGGACACGGAGATCCGCAAGATCGTGGAGACCATTGCGGAGCTGGCGCAGATCATGCGGGACCTGTCCACGCTGGTGGTGGAGCAGGGCACCATGCTGGACCGCATCGACCACAACATTCAGCAGACGTCCGTCAAGGTGGGTGGAGGGAAGGAGGCAGGGGGCAACGAGGCCAGGAGGGGGTGGGGGCACGGGCACGGTGGTCGGGTGCAGAGGTACCGCGGTGACAGGGCTGCCGAGGGCACAGGGGTCGCGCGAGCCCTGTCCGTCGCATCACTAATGCTGCTACCCATACGGAGGCCTCTTCGCCTGTGAACCTGTCCTGCGTCCGCTCAGTTGCGCTTCCCGGAGGCCCGAGCCAGGCATGCCAACCTGCCGTGACACTCTACGTCTACCTGGCTGAACGCGATACCGGTCACTCCATCCAACCATTGCCTTAAAACCTTTGCACATGGCCTTCCCTCCCTCCTGCCCAGGTGGAGGAGGGCGTCAAGGAGCTCAAGAAGGCGGAGACGACGCAGAAGCGCGGCCGCATGTACATATGCATCATCGCGCTGATCGTCATCATCGTGCTGCTGCTCATTGTGGTCATCATTAAGCACAGCATCTGAGGCGGAAGAAGGGGAGGACGGGGGGGGGGCTTGGTGCTGGCGGGGCCACGTGGAGGGGCAGCAGCAAGGAGTGACGTTGAGGAGCGGCATCGCGCAGCGGGCTCGACGCTAGCCCCTTGGGCCCTAAGCTGTCGGCCGCCATGCGCCACATGTAGCGCGGAGAAATCATGGTTGCCCTGCGTGTTGCTGGGAGGCGGAGACGTGGCCGCCGCCTACGGCTGGTCACCGTTGCCCGTGGGTGGCATAGGCAGCTTGAGAGGCACTGGCTGGCGCACGTGAACCGGTTAGGGACTCCAGCGGTGCAGCCACTTCTTTCGTTCTCCTCCCTGCTGGCTCCAAGGGGGAATCGCGCAAGGCTCGGGGCACACCTTTGAGTGGGAGCCGCTTTGGTGGAAGCTGTGTGGTACGGTTGCTGTAAGCCACGGTCCTCCGGTCTGTGCGCCCTATTCCTGCGAGCCATCGTCCGGCCAGCGTGACCGGCTGTGGTTACAGCAGCAGTGCAGTGCCAGCACACATGCTCGTTCACATGGGACGCAGGCTAACTGGGACGCAGTAAAATGCATCCACCAGCTACAGTACGTTAGTGCGGCAGGGCGGTATTCCATACAGTTGACACATGGAGGTGACATGATAACAGTCAACACCGATTCAGTTCGGTGCGAACAAGCCGCACAGCACGCCACAGGCAGTGTGGAAAGCATTTACTGGTACGTGCCTAGCGGTACCGTAGTTGCATGGATTCAAAGGATCAACCTCAGCTAACCTCTTCGCCCTAAGCACAAGGGTACGGTACTGTGTGTGGGCACACCAAGCGTTGTCATGCCATTTTGCCACTACATGCCACCTGTGGCCACCTTTGCACGTGTGGTCCACACCCCCACAACCAGTCTGGGCCTGCTTCGCCAGCCCCGCCAAACGCGACCAGCAACACAACGTCGCACAGGCGTCCCGTGCCGTGCCGCTCACATAACTCTCGACCATGTTCAGGATGCACTTGAGAGCACGTAACCGATGCATTATGCCAGTCTTGCCACTGCCAGCTGCACTGTCCGCCTCGCTGCGGAAACGGCCTGCACTTGCACTGACACAAGTCAATACAACGTGCATCAGGTACAACTTGCCTGCCCGCTCCCTCCACCCTCCACTCGCACCCCTCTCTGGCGCTCGCTCTCGCACACACAACTCATGCTCGTCAGGTTACCGTAACGCGCCCAAGTATCGCAAGGCCTTCCTCCACTCGGTTCCTCGCTATCGCTCGCCACAACACCTCTTCACGCTGACCGTATGCTAACACCCGGTTCCACGGGCATGCTTGCTGCGCACCAAGTCCGTCGACCTGCGGCCGACACACAAGTCTTCACCGAGGCTCCTACTTGGCAAGCCTTGAAGAGCCTTGCATCTGTGCAGCCCTGGCCACTGCACGTCCGTTCGCATGGCTGCAGCGCTGAAGGTGCTCTTCAGCGGCCCGTGCAGCCTCGCTCGTGCAGCCCCTGCCGCTGCCGCTGGTGCCGCGGCGGCGGCCGTTCCCTACGAGCGGCCTCCAGCCGCTACTCCGCAGCAGCAGCGGCAGCAGCAGCAGTTCCTTGCGCCTGTGCCCCTGCTGCAGCAGCAGCTGCTGCCCTCATCGCCGTGCAACAGCTGCAGCTACAGCTGCGGCAGCTTCTTGACGATCTCCTGCTCCAGCCGCGCCAGGTACTGCAGCTGCGTCACCAGCGCCACCGCGCGGTCCAGCTGCCCCTCCCCCGCCCTGAACGCCTCCGACAGGCCCCGCACCAGCGCCTCCTGCTGCTGCCGGTTGCGCGCCAGCAGCTGCTGCAGTCTCTGCACGTCGTCCGTGGACTCCACCTCCTCGCGAGCCTCCAGCACCTGGAGGCGATGGAACGTAGCGAGCAGGCTCGATACCCGTACGAAAATGCAGGCAACAGTGTGCACCATTGAGTGCATCCGGTTCACCTCCTCCCGGTCGTCCCGTTGGGAGCAATGACAGCTGGGAGCAAAGAGCACAACACTGCGGGCAGCGGGGCGGACGCTCATGCAGGGGTAGCTACGGTCCGCACGACGCCCCGAATGGTGGCCATCATCCAGCAGACGCAAGACCAAGCGTGACCCATTACACGGCGCTTGGTTACGGGACGGCCATGCGTGCCCAAGCAAGCACGCGGTCTGCTGCCCCCACCTCCATGAGCAGCTCGGGGTCCTCGATGGTGCCTTCAAACGAGTCGCCGGCGTTGACCCCACGCAGCATCAGCTGGGGAAGGGGTCGCGGAAGGCAAACGTAAACAGCGTAAATCAGAAGTGTGTTAGCAGCACTGAGGGTAGCAGCAGCGGCTGCTGGTCCTGTGCTTTGGACAGAAGGGTCAAGGGCGCCACGCTACCCAGTGTGCAAGCTACACAGGTCCACAAGTGCACGGGGCCCTGCAACGCGACGGGAATCACGAGTCCACAGGTTCCACACAAGGCATCACGCAGCAACCGAAACTTGATGCCATGGCCGCGTGCATGTCCCTACCATGTAGTTTGCACGGGAAAGGGGCGACTTGAGGACGCTGTAGGCGAGGTTGACGTTGGACGCGTGCTGTGCGGAGAACTCCTGCTCCTCCGCCGCCTTGCGGCCCATCTTGTCGGGATGCAGGTTCCACTGTAGCCCCTTGTAGCGCTTTTCTAGGAGCTGTGGATCTATATCAAAGGTGTCTGGCCTGTACGGGGAGTGGACAAGGGCGTGTAGGTCGGGACATCAGCTCCGTCAGTGGCCCCAGCATGGGGTGGGTTGCTGCTGGTGCTGCAGCCGTGCATCGCGCTGTGCAACATACACGAGCGGCGTACTTACAAGGAGAACAGGTCGAAATAGTTGAGGGACTCGTCTGGAGGTTGTATGGTTTCGCAACCGTGGCAGACGAGCCCGCCACGTTTCACCCGCTTGTCACAGCTCCAGCACGCGCGCTCAACGTCCTCGAGGGACATGGGTCGTTGAGCTGGGCCGTGCGAGTGGTGACTGCATCGTCGTGCAATCCATGAAGAGGAGAAGGGGCAGGATGGTTCTGCTTGCCGGGCGCCGACCAGTGCGAGGTTGCCGAAGGGGGCCGCGAAGGGCGGGGATGGTGGCGGGAGCGCCGACGAGGCATCCACGGCTAGAGTTGCTGCCCTAGCCCATCGGGATCCCCCTATGGTCATGCATTGAGTTAGACACCGCACGGCTTGGGGAATGTGTTGCCATAAATGAAGGGCCCCCATGACGTTGTCAGAGCGCTTTGCTCTCTATCCAACTGCCGGTCAATTGCTCATGTGGTGTATGTTTATAGTACTATGGTGGCTTGGACATGTACTTGGACATGTAGAGCGCACGTCCATGGCTTCGTCGCGTTGAGCGTTCTCAACCGAAAAAACGATCGTGGCGTGCCATCATTGCGCTTCCCTTTGCGATTTGGGCCGATCCATATCCTGAGTCATTGCTTTTGATTTGACTTGTCAACTTCACGTCGGCCCGTCAGGGCGGGGGAGTCAATTCGTCCTGTGGACACATCGGAAAGCACCTGTCAATGACAAGTCGCGTCATAGCTGCATCAGCTGCTGGTGTTGCTGCAGGACTTACCATGCTTCTGTCACTGACCAGGCCGCGCGCGGTTGGGCGCATGGCCCGCAGCCTAGTGGCTAAAGCTGCGGGAGGACCCCAGTATGCTCCCCTGCCCCCCTCCCAGAAGGTTGGTTGATCTCCGCGGGAGTTGCACTAAGGCGCTCAACTGGTTACCTCAAGACCGCATTGCATTACAACAGTGTTTGACAACTTCCAACGGCTGCGGGTGCTCTGAGCCTGTGCCGGGAGGTGCCTGCCAGGCAAGGCGGTGGCATGGCGCATGCCGCTCCACACCGACATTGCTGTACACGCAACTCAGTTACCATATACACGTCCCCGGGCGGACGCGTGCCGTAGGGGCAAGGACACCACACCTCGTGCTGCCTGCCGGGCGAACCATAGGCCCAGGATCCCCAAAAGGCAGCACACCACACCAGTCTTGTTCTGTTCCTGCACTTCAGTGTCCAGTCACAGCTCAGACAGCGTATCCTAAGCGCTCCCCTCGGGTCTGTCGCCGTCACATACTTGTTCAGGCACCAACTAGCCTTTCCCGTCGACTGCAGGTCAAGGTGGCCCTGTGCCAGCTGCACGTGACCGGCGACAAGGACCAGAACATCCGCACCGCGCAGAAGGCCATCAGGGTGAGGAGCCCCGCCTCGAGGGACGGCCACCCCCCAGCACCATGCCACGCCCTTGGCGTCCCCACCGACCCGGGGATCGGCCCCGCCGCCGGGGGTTTCGCCTGTACGGGACACGGACACATGCGTGGCGGGCGTACGACGCCATGGGTTGCGCCTGCCACCGTACCCTAATGCATTGAAGTAGCACTGAGCTGGGACTCCTACCCCAGTGGCTGTTGCATGAGGCTGCTGCTTCGCGTCCCGCACCCACGCCCCTGCCGCCTCGCTGCGCCCGCTTACCCACATGGTGCCGCCCTCCGCCCCTGCATTACCGACATGGTGCCGCCCTCCGCCCCTGCATCACCGCCTCTCGCCGCAGGACGCTGCCGCGGCGGGCGCCAAGCTTGTGGTGCTGCCGGAGATGTGGAACTGCCCCTACTCCAACGACTCCTTCCCCACCTACGCGGAGGACATCGACGGCGGGGCCTCGCCCTCGGCGGACGCCATGGCGGCGGCGGCGGCGGAGGCTCGGGTGGTGCTGGTGGGCGGCTCCATCCCGGAGCGGTCGGAGGTGCGTGGGCAACGGGCGCATGTGGGAGGGCTGCAGGGCGTTGTTGCAGTGATGCGTAGGGAGGCACAGTAAGTGGCTTGATCTCGGCGCCGCGTATATGGGGCAAAGGGGCACATAGGAGCTGGAGCGTTTAGGCGGGAGCGGGTAGACGGGAGCGGGCGTTGCTGTTGCGTAGGAATGCGTCGTGGGGCTGGACGGCTTCCTTTTCTGAGGGACCGCAGGTGGGGCGGGCAAAGGGCGCAAAGGCGGTTTGAGTTGATAAGGCGTGCTGTCTGTGGGGAGGCATGGTGGGCAGCTCGCCCCGGCTCCCGCGGTGGCCGGTGGGGGAACGGGACAAGCGAATCAGCTGGTATGGGGTGGGAGGTGCACGCCAGAGCTTGGGGTGCGCCAGTGCTGGTAGGGGTGGACACCTGCCAGCAGCAGAGCACCGATAACTGCGTGCTGCTGAGGGCCATGCCGAGCGCATGAGCAGGTGCGCTGCCGTGTACCAATGGCCGTGCTGCTGGATCACTACTCAACCCCCTCAGGGCAAGCTGTACAACACCTGCTGCGTGTTCAGCGAGGAGGGGAAGCTGCTGGCAAAGCACAGGTGCGAACAAGGGCGGGGCTGCGGCCTCCCATGGCAGCTCGCTCACGTTCAGCGATCTGGCGCGCCTCGTTTGCAGTCACGCCCTTGTGGACTGCACCAGAGAAATGCGGCGAGATGAGCGGTCACCGTAGGCGGCGCCGTGCACGGTGCTCTGGACGCCGCGAAAGCCGTACGCCGCACCTTGTGGCACGTGTATGGGAGGCATCGGCACGCAGCGACCGCACACTTGCCCCGGGGGGACACTCGCCCCGGGTGCAGAGAGGTGCACCTGCTCGGTACGGCTTGGCACCGTTCCATTCTGCCGTTCTGCGCTGCATTCCACACTCCGCAGGGCGTTGCATCTGTCCGAAACGGCCACACCGTTATGCCCGGATCCACAGCTGTGGCCGTACCACGCCCGCATCACGCACATCTGTGTGACGAAGTGTCAACCCGATCCGCGTTGCTCTACGCCCTCACCGCGCCGTGCAGGAAGGTGCACCTGTTCGACATTGACATTCCCGGCCAGATCACGTTCAAGGAGTCCCTGACGCTGAGCCCCGGCCAGGGCGTGACGGTGGTGGACACGGCGGCGGGGCGGCTGGGCATCGGCATCTGCTACGACATCCGCTTCCCGGAGATGGCGCAGATCTACGCTGCACGCGGCTGCCAGGCCATCATCTACCCGGGTGGGTGACGGGTGCACTTGCGGGGGCACACTGGCATATACTGCGTGGCAGGTAGTAGGGGTAGTAGGGGGCGTGGCACGGGGGCGTGGTGCAGCACAGGGCGGGTCCCAGGTCCTAGGTCCGTGCCAGGCCGTCACCGATCCGGGTGCGTGACTGGGCGTCCCTGTTTCTGGTGCGGAGCAATGGGCTGGTTCCTGCATCCAGTGCAGGCGTGCTCTTACCGCAGGGCCAGCAGTTTCGCGCCCACGGTGTGCGTTCAACACGCTATGTGCTGAGCCCCACGTAACCATATCAGCGCACGTTTGCCCCCGTCCCAGCTTCCGAGTGTACTTCCTTCCCTGTTGTAGCGTAAATGCTACCAGGACACAGTCCGTTGCGTGCCAGACTGTTGTTGATCTATTGCTGAATTGCCCTACAATGCTCCCCCACCCGCAGGCGCCTTCAACATGACCACGGGCCCGCTGCACTGGGAGCTGCTGGCCAAGGCCCGCGCGGTGGACAACCAGCTGTACGTGCTCACCTGCTCGCCGGCAAGGAACCCGGACTCATCCTACCAGGTGCGCCGCACGGTCGGCAACCAGCCCCGCGGGGGCCGAAGTTGTGTCAATGCGTGCGGATGCCTGAGTAGGCACGTGCAATGGACCTTAACACCTGCTTGCAGGCACGCTAACTCTTCAGTCTAGGATGCTGAGTCGCTTCGTATAGGGAGCGCCCTGGCGTAGCGTTTCCGTGCAATTTTCCACGCGCAACCCCTGCCCTGCCCCGCCAGCAGCCACGCAGCAGCACGACATGCTTTCTCGCCTGGCAAGTGTGAGAACAGCACACCCTCACCCCTCACCGCACCCTCTATCGCTTTCATCACCCCTGCACGCTCGCTGCTCGCCCGCACCCTCTCACATGCCGCCCCACCGCACGACGCTTGCCCCCTCGTGCGCTGCTGCCTTACCCTGCCCTGCTGCCCCCTGCAGGCGTGGGGCCACTCCACCGCCGTGGGCCCCTTTGCCGAGGTGCTGGCCACCACCGAGCACCAGCCCGCCACCGTGATGGCGGACATGGACTACGACGAGGTGGCCAAACGCCGCACCAACCTGCCGCTGAGGCAGCAGAAGAGGCACGACCTGTACCTGCTCCTGGACAAGACGGCGTGAGGCCAAGGGAGTAGGAGTGCAGTGTTGTGGGAGTGCAGTAGTATCCATGAGCAGCTAAGTATTAGAAGGTGTGTGGCGGCGACGGCCACAACGTTGGGCCGGGCTATGTAGCACAGTATGCGGGCCTGTCCGTCGTTGCTCAGCCCTGCGGGGCAGGGCGTGGAAGCGCATTGCGGGCAGGGGCGGAGCTGCTGGCTTGGATAGCAACCCAAGCCGCCAGGGGCATGAGTGCGGCCGGCCGCAGGGCTGGACGTCGTGACGGGACAGAGGCTATGGAAGGGCAGCCATTGCTGCTACTACAGCAAGCCGGTGGCCTGGTGCGGCAGGATGCTGTGCGGTATTTTGAGAACGCAGACTGTGTTATGCAGGAGGCATGTCCCGCCCATGCTGTTGGGGAAAGACTGTGTGAGGCGGATGGGGTTAGGGTGTGGACGCTGGCGCAACCGTGTGAGGAGCGCCCGAGGTGTTAAGAAACGGCAGATGCCGTTGCGCGGTGGAGTTGTTCGCCGCACTTGAACGGGACAGATGCTCTCGTGCTGAGGTTTCTTGTTGACCGTGCTAAGGAAACACAGCGGACGGTGAGGTGCAACAGCGCATGCCTTGAGTGGTGCACCGGGTAGCTGGCGGGATAGCGGCTCGTTGTGTGCGGCTGCCGATGGAGCGAGGAGGCTGCAGCGCGTTGCGCATGCAACCTCCACATGATGGGGTGTGCGGAGTGCGCAGGCAGCCCGTGGTGTTTCAGCAGGATGGTTCGCGGGTTTACAGACTGATGATAGCAAGCAAGGGCAGTGCTACTAAACGGCGGGTGTACAGCGGCGGTTCGGCATACTGGCCAAGGAACGTCCATGGATCGCATGTTTTCTGTTGGTGTTGCACCTTTGCGGCGCTTGATTGAGGTGTTGTGTCATGCTGTCACTGGACGAGCGCATGCTTGGTGCACATAGTGGGCCCCCAATTAACTGTGCGCAGTTCTGGAGTCGTCAGATGGGAGCAACCTGGAGCATCCCAGCATCCACCCCTGTGGAACATTGTGCAACACACATGCGCCTGACGCGTGCAGCCGTATGTTGGTGAGACGCAAGGCTTACGTATGGTACAAGGAGCCGACGTCAGTGTAGTGTGGCTGCAGTGGGTGTGACCGCGTGTAACGGTTGCCTGGGCTGGGCCACGACCTCGGAAGCTGCAGTCGGGGTGCTGAACAGGGCAGGGGTCTCCCTTGCCCAGGACAATCCAGCACATTGTCCAGCCTGTACAGGGACCAGCATGTAATGAGACCCGCTGTAACACTGGTCAGCCCTCACAATTCTGCAACAGCGACTTCGTTAGGCTACAGGAAGTGCACGTGGACAGGGTGTCGAGGGTGGCTAAGGCGCGGCGCCGGGCAGCAAGGTTGGGGCCCCCTGGGTCTCCCTTGCTTCCGAGCGTAGCCAATGTCCTTTCATGCCCAAGGCGCTGCAGCCCCCTGCGAGCGAGGCGACGTCAATTACAGCAGTACATAACGCGCTCTACTGTTGGCATAAGGACCTGTACTAGAACTGTTGTCAGCTGAACCTCGGCGCTTTGCACCACGCTTCCGGGCCGCCAACAGGGCTTAAAAGGCAACCTACATCTACGCCTGCGCAATTCAATTATCGATTTAGGCTACTGACTGTAGCTTGAATCACAACAAAGGGCAATACTGCGCAACGGCAGCAAGTAGAGGCCGAAATGCAGTTGGGCCGGGTTCGACCGGGGCTCGGATGCAGGTGAACAAGAAGTCAGTGCAAATAAAATCATACTAGTGGCAGTGGTAACAGCGGTCTCACACGCGTGTCAATTGTTGACAGGCATGCCTGCAACGGGAGTCGTCCGCCGACTGGCACCGTGCTGGCTCCCGCGCCTCACCGCCCGACACGGTCGCAGCCCCCTCGCGACACCACCGCGCAAACAACCAAGTCAACCACACTGACGGTGCGCCCAGGGGCTGCCGCTGCGCCCTGCGCACCAAGGGGGCTTGCCCCTTCCGCCCGTGCAACACCCCCGCCCTCACCACCTATTCGCAGGACCTGGAGGACTATGTGGAGCGCCCTAATCCCGAGAAGAGGTTCATGAAGGTATGTATGCCCTCACCAGAAGCTTCTGCTAGGCAGCCTGTGCAACACTCGTATACACACCGGACTGCGGTGTCAGCACTCCAGTTGCAGACTGTGGTCGCGACGGGATACGCGCGCGCGCTCAACGGCCCATTCCAGTGGCACCCTAACGCCCACATACTCAACTACGTTCTGTCGTACAGCCGTAAACGCACATGCCTTCCTCCCTCCCCAGACTATTGACTGGCGCGGCATGATGGACAACGCCAAGGACTGGCGGGCGGTGGTGGAGCTGGAGGACACGCTGAGGGACAGGTGGGGCGTGGAGGGGTGGGCGTGGTGTGTGTGCTTGGTGTGGTAGTGTGGGGGCGGACAAGGGGCGTTGGGGACTGGCGTGTGGAGGGGGACAAACTACCATTGGGTCCTGGCTACAGTTATGGTGTAGGGGGCGTGTGGCGTGTGTAGGTACTCCTACGAGAACGCTGATGCCTGGACCACGGCACTGTGCGTTGGCCTGCGACCGCGGAGCTGGAGGGGGTGATGCGGGGCAGGTGGGGCGTGGTGGTCGGTGGTGTGTGCACTGTGCCACATGGCTATGGGAGTGAAGACACAGGTCTTGCAAGGGCGCCAGCGAGTCAGGTGGTCTCGGTGTGCGGCGCAGTGGATGTGCGGGGAGGTGCTGCCGGACGTGCGATGGGGGCGGAGTGTGGGCCACTGGAGCGCGGGGTGCGGGCGGTGCGGGGCGGCGCGGCAAGGACGCGCGGGGTAGGTAGGTAGGCAGGGACATGGGCGATCGGCACGAGGGTGATCAGCGGAGATGTTCTCTGGCGGTACATGGCATGCGTACCCCTAGTTCCGCCGTGCAGGACAATGCAGGAGGGCGGGGGCACTGCCTTGGGCGCATGGACGTGGCGTTGCCCCAACCGCGCATGCTTGGGACGCATCCCCAGAACCAGAACAACAAAGGCTATCCCCTGAACGCTATTCTGGAGCGTGTTGACCTTAGCCCTGTGGAATTGCTGCCATGTCAGCTCCCTCGGCCCTGCACCGCCAGGTTCGGCCAGCAGCCCTCGCTGGCGGCTTCGCTGGTGATTCGGCTGGGTGCGGTGCTGGACGTGGAGACGGCGGACGAGGCGGCGCGCAAGGGGGCGGCGCGGCTGCTCAACACCTCCCTGGCGCCCTTCATTGTCAACAAGGGGGTGTACTCGTGAGTGGGCAGGGGGGAACAAGAAAGCAGTAACGCGAACAGGTGGCAGTGGTTGTAGTAGCAGGTGGGGGGAAGGGGCGGGGGGCGGTGCGTGTCGGGCAGCCGGCGGGGGACGTGCCAGAGATGTACATCTGGCGCTCTCCGTGGTCAGCACGGGGATGCACGCGTGAGTGGCCAGGGTGCGTGGGCTGCCAAGCCAGCTGTGGGCTGTGGGCTGTGGGTAGCGGGGTGTGGGGTAACCGCGAGCGGCAAAGTGGCAAACGGAATCAGTCGTGCGGAGAGCGAGTTTCGTGGTGGCAACTATGAACATCAACGAAGCACGTCAGGAACAGAACCGGCCTGTGTGCCCGTGCGTCTCGACGTCCCATAACCATGTACGTCGCCTGGAGTACTGAGTCTGTATCCCTTTTGCGCAACCGCTGTGCCCCCAAACCCCACCACCCAGCTACAAGCCCCACATCACGCCTCCGCTGTTCGCGGCGTTGGCGGCGCTGCAGTACCGCAACCCCAAGCTCAACGCGGCGCTCATCACCCTGTGGCAGGTGGGGTGGGGCCGGTGTGGCGTGGAGCGAGCGCAGGGCTGGGGAGTCTGGTGTGGGCGAGGCGTAACGGGCTCCAACGGGCACCTTGGCAAGCCCCCACCTTGGCGAGCAAAGTGTGCTGGGCAGCGGGCGGATACAGGACGAGACTTGTCTGACGCAGACACGCAGTGTCCTGTGGAGTGGGCGCTTCCGGACTGGGTGAAGAGTTACGGTCCGGTCACAGGTTGGGCTGGGGCTGACTTCCTTGCGGCTCTTCATTGACCACGTCGACTTAACAGACTTTGTATGTCTTCCTGCCGCCGCCTTCTGCTGCCTCACCCCCGTCCCCAGGGCGGCATAGAGCACATGAAGAGCACGCAGGTGTTCGCTGCGGCCTGCTCTGCCACACAGCTGGGCGTGCGGCTCAACGACGAGCAGCTGAAGCTGCTGGCGGGCAAGGCGGCGCGTACGCTGAGGTTCGCCACGCCGGAGGACATCGCCAACCTGGCTGCCGTACTGGCGCCGTACAACAGGTGGGCGCTGCGTGGCCAGGAGGCCGCATGGGCTTTGCGGCAGTGTACCGCATACATGGACTGCGCAAAGCGCAGTGTGCTGCCCCTGCATCAGGGGGAGCACTGCAGGGGGGAGGTGCGGAATGGGGATGCGGCGGGTGCAGGTGGCGGGTCTACGGTTGGGGTGTCTGCGGTATACAGCAGAACTTGGGTGTGGTGCCGGGAGTACGACAGACGGAGGTGGGGTGGTGCAGGCATGGATGGAATTCACAGGGGTGCCGTCACTCGTGGTACGAGGTGCGGGTGGAACGGGATTGGCGCGAAACGTCGTGTCGTATCCCGGAACGACCCAGGAGAAAGCTAGGAACCACACATGCCCCATGGAGCCCACTGGGACGAGGCTGCGATGCGCTAAGCATAGCTGTACTTGCCCTAGACTGCTGTGTTGGGCCGCCCTGGGCAACGAAAACGCTCTGCTGGTAATGGTTTCTTGCGCCGCCACGTTGCGTGCCTGTGCCGGTGCCTGTGCGCACAGGCTGCCTGCCGAGGTGGACAGCGAGTGGCTGGGCCGGCTGGCCGCCACCGCGCTGCCCATGCTGGAGTCCATGTCGGGGGAGCAACTGGTGGACCTGCTGCTGCTGTTCGTAAAGCAGGTGGGTGGGCGCGCGGTCGGGCGGATGGGCGTGGGCGCTGAGGTTCGTGCCCACAGGGGTCGCGTTGGTGGTCGTGGGACGGGTTGTTGTCCAGGAGCCGCCGAGCAGCTCTCCTTTGTACCTGATGCACTTGGCAGGAGGCCTCTGCCTTCAATCAGGCATACCCCGCTGCTTCATGGCTATTGATTTCCCGACATGCCTTCGATAGATGCCTTCCACGCCGACTCAACCTTGCAACTGCTGTCCTGCCCCTTGCCCCTGCCCCCCCTGCCCCCAGGACTTCCCCCTGACCAGCACGTGGCTGTCCTCCTTCCAGTCTGCGCTGCTGGCGGCGCTGCCCACCATGGCCCGGCCCCGGTCTTACGCCTCCCTCATGTTCAGCCTGGCCAAGGGTAGGTGGAAAGATGCCCCTGTGACCCTGTGTCCGCGGGATGCCGATCGCTGTGCTGGTTGTTGGCTGTAGCCCAAGATCCGTTTGTTACGCCCCATAGGACTGGGACTTAGCGCCGTAGGCTGGCTCCTAACTGAAGTGGCCCCAGGGTGCCAAGCGCTCCCCCGCCGTCCATCCTCGCCCACCCCAGCTCCCTTCCCTGCCTCCCGCCTCAGCCACTGAGCCCCTCTTCCCCCTCCCCCCGTGCCTCCCCTCCCCCAGGCTCCCTAGCCATCACGGAGGAGTTCCTCACAGCCGTACTGCAGCGCATGCTGCAGCCGCCCCGTCCCGCGCCCGCCGCCCGCCGCGCCGCACCCCGCGGCCGGGCCGCCGCCGCCGCGCCGCCGCCTCCCTCGCTGCTGGCCGCCATGCGCCCCGGTGACCTGGCGGTGGTGGCGGCGGTGCTGTCCATCTACGGCTACGCGCCCGACGAGGAGTGGGCGGGGGAGTACGTCACGGCGCTGGCGGAGCACGTGGCGGAGTTTGACGCCAAGCAGGTGCGCCCCGCGTCCCCGCGTCCCAGCTGAACACAGTACTGTGCGCTTGCTCCCACAGTGCACAAACACTGCGGGAGGTAAGGTGTTCTGGGGTGCTTGGGCCAGCGTGCCCTGTCTCGTCTCCGGGGCTACGGCCGAGCGCAAACCCCACAGCAGGCCCCTTTGCTTAGCAGCTACCCCGTGAGGGTGCTGAGGCGGTACGGCAGTCTTCAGTAGTCTTTGAGGAAACCACTTCCACAAGCGCACCTACCGAATCCACGCACAACCCCCCACGCTCCATGCCCGCTCCAGGTGGTGACCATCGTTGACGCCTGCAGCGAGCTGGGCCTGGAGCTGGGGGCGGACCTCACGGACGAGCTGCTGGCGGTGGCGGAGGGCGCGGGGCTGGACCAGCTGCCGGCGGGGCGGCTGACGGTGCTGGCGGGGGCGCTGGGGCGCGCGGGGCACCAGCCGGACGAGCTGTGGCTGCGGGCCATGCACAAGGCGCTACTGGTGGGTGGGGGGCTGGACCGGGCGGGCCGCGCACGTGTCGGGGGGAGGGACATGGGGAGTGGGCGGCGGGTTCCAGCAGGTTGGGAAGAGGGTCCAAGCGGGTTGGGAAGGGAGGCGCGCAGGGCAGACTGGTTGTAAATAGGGGCGGGGAACGAAAAGCACCTAGGGTGAGAGCACATTTGGGGTGCTTGCACCTATTGTCCGGTGCCGGTAACGTGTGGGCCTGTGACGTGGAGTCGCTGAAACAAGGACAGCTGCGTGCGGTGTGCCCTGACCCTGTCGCCGCAAGGCCCTGTCGCCGCAAGGCCCTGTCGCGCGTCCTGCCTGACCCGTGTGGCCGCCCCGCCACCCGCTGCCCCGCCGCAGACTGCCGTTGCCCGCAGCAGGACCGGCCAGGACCTGGCTGACGCGGTTGCCGTACTGCCCACCATGCCGTACGCCTACACGCCGGACAGCGCGAACACGGCTGCCGTACTCGAGGCCGTGAAGGTGAGCCGCACCCGTCCATCCGGTGCTGTAAGCTGGTGTCCCGTGAGCCGTCAGGCGCCCGCAGCGGCAGTGGACTGCACAGGCAACCCGTTGTTGACGGAGGAGCCAGTAAAAAGGGCACAGCCCCGCAGTTTCCAGCACACAGAGCGTAGCAAAGCGCCTTTGCCGAAACGCTTTGGCACTTGCTCACACCTGCCCTGCCACTCTACCTGCCTTCTGGTCACAGCTCCCTCCACGCCTTTCCCACTCGCCGTCCCCCACAGACCACCTCGGACTCGTTCGGCGGCCTGGACGCCACCTCCCGCACTGCCATCTCCAAGGCCCTGACCCGGCTGGGCCACGCGGGAGCACGTGCCTTCGTGGACAGCCTGCAGCCCGCGCCGCAGGCCCCTGCGCCCAAGGCCCCAGCCAGGAGCAGCCTGCTGCTGGAGGACATGGACGAGGACGAGTACGAGGAGGGCGAGGAGGAGGAGCAGGTGGTGGCGCGGGCGCCGGTACCGGCTGCTGCTGCTGCTGCTAGGAGGGCCCCTGCTGCTGCTCCGGCCAGGGCGGCACCGGCGGCACCGGCGCGGCCGGCGCAGCAGCGGCCCGCAGCTGGGCGGTTCTTGGCTGAGGAGGAGGAGGAGGACGAGGACGAGGATGAGTACGAAGAGTACGAGGAGGGCGAGGAGGAGGAGGTGCAGCGGCCGGTGGCGAGGGCGGCGGCGCCCAGCAGCAGGGCGGCGCCAGCGGCACGCGCGGCGGCGCCACCACCTCCGCCGCCGCCAGCAGTGGAGGACGATGGCATGGCGTTTGTGTCCAGCACTCGGCGGACACGGGGGTCGAGGGGATCGCGGTAGGCGCCGTGGAGGTGCCTTTCGGGGACGGCTGTTGCGGGGGGTGCGGGAGGAGCGGGTGGTGCGGGAGGAGCGGGATGATGGGTCGCGAGGGGGGTCCGCATTGGGGTGGCCAGTGCGGGGGTTTCGGGCTGAAGATGTATGATGACACGTTTTTGACGGCATAGGCTGCATTTTGAAGGACGCTTGCGACCAAGTCCGGGGCAGTTGCCGGTCTTACTAAAAACGCTTTGTGCATAGCCACATTTGCAGTGTAACGTGACTTTAGGCAGCGCTGTTGTGACGGAGATACGGACATGAGCCGCAATCGCGTGGCGCCGTTGATGTGCCGTGCGGACAATAACGCATGTTGACATCAGCCATCGGGAGGCCATGTGTGTCAGCAATGCCACTGTACGAACGCCTCAGGTGGGCATCTGCTCCGCTTCGTGTGGGACGCCACGGGCGCTTTCAGACGTAGGCAAGTGATTCGGGGACCAGGGTTGGACAAGTTATAGGGGGGCTGCAGACCACCTCGTACGGCATTCCTGTCCAGGGGAGCTCCCCTGTTCCTGTCAGTGGCAACAAGCTGCGGCCGACTGGTGTCGGCGCAACCGCCAAATACCATAGTCCAGATGCCAATGGCAGCAGTGGCGCAACGATTATGACGCATGCCAATGCCCCTACGGTACGGTCCCCGCTTTCAGAGTGGCAGTCGCTGTCCACAGCTCCTTGACCAGGTCACGCCGGGCACCTGCCTTCAATGCTACAGTCCCCTCTTCACCTACTAGGCTCCAGTGTACGAGCAGAATGCGTCAGAGAATGTCAAGCTTCCTTTTGTTGCTATGTGATGCAGCACACGCGCCGCACATGGTCGGCGCAGTGGTGCATCGACGTCGCTGGTTTAGCCACCTCAGGACAGGAGCCACCTCGTGTACCGAACGCGCATGTACAGGGCACACCCCATCGTTCGGCATCACTCTACGAGTATAAGCCATGCACCAAGCCTGCCGGGCTATGCCACGGCTTTCCATACTTGCATGCAACCCTAGCATGCACATTCTGCACCTGTGCCTCCCACCCCACCCCAAACCAGCGTTACTGCTTCTTCGTACCCCATCCAAGCCCTCCCCTCCAATCCCAAGCTCACGGGAACCACCCCAACCCGCTCCAACAACAACAAAGTAGGCCGTACCGCCCCACAACTGATGAACACCCTTCCTGCCACGCCGCAACACACTTTGTCCACACACCAATGCAGACGCAGCTCGACCAGAATTGTGGCACGACATGACACCACACCACACACTACAACACCACGGTCAGGTCTAGCTTGGACTTGAGCAGCTCTGGCTGCGGCCCCACGCCCAGCGTGCTGCACCCGATGCGGTACTGCGGCCCCGGCCCCGGGTCCCGCAAGCTCTCAGCGTACCGCGCCCCCATCGTGAACCCGCGCGTGCCGCCGCGCGTCGCCGTGAACTCCTGCCCAAAGCCCACAAAGTCCTTGTCCGCATAATCATGCGGCGCGGGGTTTGCCGCAAAGTCGGGCGGCACGTCGTTGCGGAACTTAAGGCTGACGCCAAGCTTGCCGTCCGGCTCGTGCGGCGAGTAGTGCCCCGGCCCTGGTTGGAGTCCCTTGGGCCCGCAGTCCTCTGCCCGCCAAGCAAGCGAGACCGCGGGCGCGCTGCTCCGCACCAAGGATGTGGCACGGTCCGAGTCGTATGCGCCCGGCCCCGGCACCTTCTCCCTGTTGTCCCTGGGGACCGCCCCCGTGATGGAGAACGCGGGCTTGCTGCTCGCGCCAGGGTCGCGAGGCACGCCGTAGTCGGCCGGCCCGGGACCCAGCTCCCGGCGGCCGGGTATGCACCTCCCGCCAAAGGTGTAGGCCGGTGCGCTCTTGTGGTCCGAGGCTGGGCTGAAGCCGCCCGCCCGGGGGATGACCGGCTGCACGGCGTACTGCCCGGGTCCCGGGCCGGACGAGCGTACGGTCAAGTCCCGCGTTGCTCGTCCAACCGACCAGCTGGCGCGCATGGGCTTGGCGGGGTCGTACGGCGTGCCGTACTGCCCGGGCCCTGGCACGCCGTTGTACAGCGAGCGGAAGTCTCGGCTCGCTGGGTGTTGGGGAAGGGGTGGGAGGGTAGGGGAATGTCCAGGTTAGTGAGTGGCGGGTATGCCAAAGTCGGGCTCCAGGTGCGTACCCACTGGCCAGTGTTGTGCATGACGTGTGCATACGGTTTGTACGGCTTTGCTGTGTTAGTGCCCCAGTCATGTAAGCACTCCAGCGAGGTACTACAGGCATGTCTTGCCGGTGGCATAGCCGCCCATGCGCCCCCCACTCACTTCCGAACGTCTTGCCGGTGCCCAGCGACACGCTCTTGCGCAGCGCGTACTCCCCCGGCCCGGGCGTGCCCCCCTGCGTGGAGGGCATGGTGTTGCGGAACTTGAGGCTGGCAGCGTGCGGCTCCCGGGGCGAGTAGAACGGGTCGTAGTGCGCCGGCCTGCAGGAGGGGATCAGGAAGCATGGGCCAGGAGGACGAAACTTATGGCTCATGACCAATGGTATTACAACAAGTAAGAAGAGGAGCGCCTTGCGACCAGCACCCCACGTATGCCAGCCGCTGTGATAGGGCCCGGCAGCAAGCTGCACGGAAGCCCAGGCAGCAGCTGCCGCTCCCATGAGACGCGGCGTATGTGTCCCGATGCGTCCTCAACCCTAGGCTCCTGTGGCCTGAGCAGGCGCACTCAAACACCCCTCGTGCGCGGTTGTGCACCAACACCAGCTGCTTGCAGCCATGCAGCCAGCAGCCAAACGGGACGCTGCGTGGCCCAAACTGCTGGCCAGTGCCGGTCCCTTCCCCCGCCCAAGCCGCCAGCGGGCATTGCACAGGGCCAAGGGTAGCTATGGCCTACATGCCCCCGCCTGGCCCTGAGCACCTGCCACCGGACGACTGGGCCGCGGCTGCCTGCCGCCATGGCCTGCCGCGAGCTCCTCCTGTCCGGAAAAAGCTTTGCCGGGCACCGGTGCCCCCGTGCTCCCCACCCTGCAGCCCCATCTCCATGATGTCCGACACCACAGACCACAACGCACACCACTTACTCCCTACGTGAGCGTGTGTCAGCACGCGTGACGTGTCGTGCCGTGCGCTAACCCACGCACCCACCCTGGCCGCTGGTCCGCTGCTCCCGCCGTCTCCGGGCGTTGCGCGATGGAGTAACCCCCGTGCTGCGGCTTAACCAGCCTCTCTGCTGCTGTGGGCTCGTACGCCCCGGGCCCGGGGGTGCGATGCCGCGCGGAGGGAACTGCGTGCGGGGGCGCGCACACGTGTGTGTCAGTACTAAGAGCCCTTGCGGTGGCGAACCTCCACTGCTGGCGTACTCCCCGACCCATTGGTTGTAATTGGGAGCCTTCTGAAAGGCCCCGGGGAACTGGTTTGCACGGGTGGCCGGGAACTGCAGGTACTGCTGCTTCATCAACTGGTTTGAGTGTGCGACTAGGCATGCCACGCACGCATGGAGGCACTGTTGATTGACGCCCGCGTTGCAGTTGCCGCTGCGCAAGCCAGCTGTCACAGTATGCAAGCGCGCAGCAGATGCACTTGGACCCTGTCGCAGTGTTCTGTTTTTCAAATCACCACACCTCCGAACCATTCTCAAATCCGGAATGCTTCCGCCCGTCAGGGCAACTTCCATTCCGGAGGGGGGGGTGCGGGGGGTCTCCCCCCGCCCGGGGGTCCCCGGGGGAAAAATATGGCAATATGGGTATAAGAAAAACCATTTTTTATGAGGAAAAGGATGCATGTCACTGCAGCACTCTCTGATAGCTGCACGTGCCCTCAGTGCTCCATGCAGTGCAAAAACAAATGTGACGTCCTTGCTGTGCTCCGTGGCGGTTACTGACAGGTGGTGGAAGCCCGCTTTGACATTGTGGACCTCCGTACCCACCACTGCAGTCCAATATGCGCACGTTGCATGACTCATTCAAGCCGTAGGCCTGTAGCTTGTGGCGTGGTGGGGCCTGCGGCCTCCGGAATGCAGTATGGCCCCTTCGGACCCATCTATTCCGGGCATTTTGGGCCTCGTTTTCAAAGTATTCCGAAATTCGGAATGTATTCCGGAAAAAAACACTGACCCTGTGGCGTCTGGGGGCGCACCTGGAGGTTTGCCGCCAAAGGAGTAGGCTGGCTTGCTGCGGACTACTGGGGATGAGCTGGGAGCGTAGTCGGTTCCCGCAGGAGAGGGGTAAGCCGGGCGCCCGTCGCGTGTGCTGGTCCCGAAGGACGTCCCCTGCCTGCTGCTGGCGAGCGACGCCCCATACGCTCCTGGACCCGGCCCCGGGTCGGCTGCAAATGTTGGGGGCGATGCCAAGGCTAATGCACGTGTTGTGGGCAGTTCCGCGCCAACACAGCGACGCAAGTGTTCATAAACCACTCAAACTCTTGTTCTCATTGTTATACCTGGTGTTCGCTCATAACGTCCTCCGAAAGAGTACGCTGGCGCAGTTGGTAAGACGAGGGCCTTGCCTACTTTTCGCGAAACAGTGTAGTCATCTCCATTGTAAGAGTTCCAGGACATCTGCTTGCGCTCAACGTTTGGATCAGGTTTTGGCAGCACAGCCAAACGCTACACAGATGCACAAAAGCTTGGTGCGCAGTTGCGGATTGCCGATGGTCCCCAGTTATAATTATAGACGAGAATTCTGTAAATGAATGCAGTAAACGGTATCTAGCTCTTGGAGCAGGCCGGCAACGTTTGAGCGCAATACAGTCTTAGAAACCGTCGAACCCGAGCCGAGTGTAGGCTTAACTCAAACTGGCCCCTTCCTTTGAGTATACTTCAAGGATGCAAGACCATGTTACATTAGACTTCTTGCCCTGTTAACGGAACGAAAGCCTTGGTGCAAGCCAAAGTTCTGGTCCAGGTCTCCCTTGCCGGCAGGGCAGCTCCCCGGTCCCACACAGAAGGCTGTGGGGTCGTGCCTGCTCAGCTGCTCGCGTACAAGCATGATTACCAACGCAGTACCTGGCCAGGAGAGACTTCTCTCCCCTGTACCTGGCAGTATGCAGACAGGAAACAACATGCGGGACCTACACACCTACACTGAAAGCGGTACTCAAAAGATAAGTGGAGATGTCAGCGGCTTGACCTACAGCTTCCGCCCTTCGGTCGCGTCCCTAGTAACCGCACATGCCAACGCGGTCTAGTCTAGGGTCTAGTCCTCTGAACTCTGCTCTTGAATATGCGATTGTACTTCTCCTCACCGCATCTTCCAACACACTGAAAGCGGTTTGGACTACTGGTACGGTACCGGTACGACCACACGACGTGTGCACCTGCTGCCCCGTGCTGTAGAGTGTCGACTTCGCGTGCGATACAGGCCCCTAAGACAAAAAGGAGACCCCGGCACATATCAAGACGCTGTAGCCCCTGCAGTGACGCACGACTCATCATGACTGCAAGCCAGCGGCTACATTGAGCGCCACGTACATCCTATGTAAAACCTCCAACCAGCCTCACGCATGTCCACACCGTGTGTACGGAACTGCTGTACCAAGCATGGAAGTTGATGTCATCTGCGTGTGGGTATGTCCCATACCCGTTCAACCAGCACAAGCATTGTCTAGCCAGGTCTAGCCACAGTTCGACGCCGGCTGCAAACACAGCCTGCCACGTGCCAAGCTGACCCTTGGCGGCTTAACGCTCACATACACACAAGAGCCCATGGGCCCAGCTTTAGAGTAGCACGAAAGAACACTAGGACGCTTATTGCCGCCCCGTTTCCACACAGTTTAGAAGCCCAGAAGCACATTTGGTTTGACGCATGAACAGCCTCGTCTTGAACCCTTGGCCAAGGGTTCAAGACGAGGCGTGCTTGTACGGCAGGGATATGGGACTGGGATGAAAGCGCTATTGGCCAATAACCCTTGGCCAATAACGCTTTCATCCCAGAAGCACATTTGGTTTGACGCATGAACAGCCTTGGCCAAGGGTTCAAGACGAGGCTGTTCATGCGTCAAACCAAATGTGCTTCTGGGATGAAAGCGTTATTGGCCAAGGGTTATTGGCCAATAACGCTTTCATCCCAGTCCCATATCCCTGCCGTACAAGCACGCCTCGTATCCTACCACCAGCCAGCCGCACACCATTCCGAAGTCTGCAAAGCTGCAAGTGTCACTCCCTAACGTGTAACTTCCGTGGCATCCTGTAGCCTACATGTCCAACGCCCCCACCACTAGCTAGCAGCGTGCATGACAACCTGACTGCCACCACCCCCTCCGTGCACTTGCCGCAAATCAGAGCCCTAGGCCCAAGCACTCGCCGCCGCCTTGAAGCATGATGCTCGGGGCAGCAGGTCCACAGTGGCTCCAAAGCCACCCCGCTTGGATGCCCCGGAGCCGCCCATCATTGGCCTCAGGAGAAGCGGCCGTGCGTTGTCGATGGGCGCATGCTCTGCTGTGGAGGGCAGTCGAGGGGCATGGAGGCCAGGAGCACACTGAACCAGCAGGGGAGGAAAGGGCCCGGCTGCACAACACAATGCAGGAGCCAGGTAGGTCAGACTGCTTGAAAAAAACAGGAGCACAAGTGCCTACATGCGCATGCTTTGCAGGGCGGGAGCTCTGATATGATGGGACTGACTGGACCCAGTCAGTGTGTACAGAATGAGCCCTGAAGCCCCAGCGCACGCAGTTCCCCATGGTTCAGCTCCCCATGGTTTAGCGCTCTGCACAACAGCGCTAGCGCACTTCGCCAGCTGGCAGGTGCGCTGGTTAGGCTTGAAGTGTGCATTATCAAGAAAATTCACAGGGGCAGCTAGGTCTCCTGGTCAAAGCCCAACATATGACGCGACCCAATGCTATCATGTGCCGATGCATGTAGTCAACCAAGTCGCATGTAGTCAACCAAGTCGCGACCAAACCCAACCTATGGTTAGGTCAAACCATACCTGCGGCCCCATGACTTGTAAGGTCCAACACGCTGTCAAAGCAAAACTCAATCTATGGTTGGGCCCAACCATAGGTGGGGTCAACCGCGAAACTGGCGTGCTCGCTCGCGAGCCGCGACGCTGCGATTGCGCCTGAGGGGCACATAAATATATCAAGTGAAAGGCCAGATCAAGTGATAAGAGCGGCAGCGTATGCAGGCAGCTGTATCACGCGGTGCGGCCACTCCCCTGCTGCAGCAGGGCCCGCAGCTGTTACCCGCTATCCAACTTGCTAAAAGCCATGTTCCCCAGTGCCAGGGGCAAGAGCACGGTATTAAGGACCTGTACACGGGGTCCCGTCATATGTTGGGTCCTACACATAGTCTGACCCAACCATATGTTGGGCTTTGACCAGGAGACCTAGCTGACAGGGGCAACCCCCAGCCAGAAGTTGGCCAGCAGGCGCAAGGCGGAACAAGTCCCGCCGCCTCCCTCAAACAGTGTACAGTTGCCGCACAAGTGCAACCCACCTGTATGACCTTAGGACGCCTTGCCCAGGTGCGCCACGATCTTGTCGAAGTTGGTTATCAGCTTGCACTGCCAGGGCAGCTCGTCGCCGAGGAGATCCACCACACCTGCCTCCTTCAGCTCCTGCGCCCTCTCGGACAGTACCGCGGCCACCGAGCCTGCGCAATGGAAAAGGGATTATTAGGGCTGTCACGTCTGCTCGTGCCCAACAGAGCTACCGTATGCGTTTCCCTAGGCTCACCGTTCAGCAGCCTGTCATTGGTGTCCGCGAAGCTCGCAAAGTCTTCCACTGACTCCTCCAGGTCAGCGGCGTCGATCAGGTCCTTGACAAGGGCGTGGTTCTTCTTCTTGGCGATGAAGTCCAGGGCGACGTTGAAGCGTGTCCATTCAACACAGGCACGCATCAAGCCACACGTGCAAGTCACCGGCAATTGCGGGGCCAGAACACATGTCCTAAGCCTCGCTGACTTAGGCAGTCCCCATTCATCAACCGGCACCTGACTCCTTCGGTCCTGCTACTGTACAACACCTACCCCTGCTTCACCACCTGGCGCTGGTCAACCAACATCACCTCCTTCACCTCCCTGCTAGCGAATGCGCACATCCAAAACCCCTTCGTGCCATCGCTCTCCTCGAACTCCAGTAGCACCAGACGCTCCCTACTCTGCATGCTCCGCAACCATGCAAACCTAGCCTCGTCCGCGCCCGCGATATACTCCCATGGTACCCTTGCGAACACCCCCCGCCGCTGCTGCCTCGAGCGCAGCCGGCAAAGCGAGGTCCAAGGCACCCTCTGCCATCCCCAACTAGCCGCTGCCACCGCCCTAGGCCATGAAGTTGCTGAACACTAAGTACAGCACTCCCAGCACCAGTGACGCTGCTGGCGTCAGATTGACAAGGACTAATGCCTTGGTCACTGCCATGTCCACCTTCAGCTGTCCGATGTCCTCCTGCATTTTGTCCTGGTTCTGGAGCACCTTGTCGAGCTTGCGCTCGACCATGGACCGGCGGTTGGACTGGCGGTTGAACGCCGGGTGCGTGTACAGCGCACCCGGCCTCACCGCAAGACGTCGCCATGCTTGCTTGCCCGGCACCAGGCGCGCCAGCGTGGCACCAGCACCGTACCCGCAGTAACGCGCAGGCATTCTGTTTACAATGGGCGGGAAAATGGAGCCAGTATTACTGAGGTGCACACAGGGATGGACGCGTAATATGTAACAATATGCACGCATTACGCACGTGTTTGCTTGACCTGGATTTGCGTATGCGTATTCCGGATGCGTAGTCCGACGCATGTAACCCCAGCCCCAGCCCCACCCGTTGTTGTGCTCACAATCAACTTTTCGGCACCAGAATGTCCTTTGTGCACCAGCGTGATCCCCCGTGAAAACGTCAAGGGGCCGTCAAGGGGCCGAAAAGCGCAGCGCAGGCGCGGTTCTCTCTCTGGGCATCAGTCGGAGGGGAGGCAACCCCAGCCCACAGGCCAACCCATGGGAGTGCTGGCGCGCTCATGCGCCCCATGAACCCCCGAGCGAATGGGGTCGTGCAGCGGACAAAGCCCGCTCACTCGCTCAGCTGCCAAGGGGGATCTTCGAGAGCCAAAGGACGAGGCGAGTCGCGCATGTTTGGTCCAGCAGCCCCTGTCCTCACCGTGTGAATGCTTTCACACTGCTCCAGCAAACCCAGCGCGCCGCGAGAAGGAAGTCCTGCGAAGGTGCGGGCGAGATTTGTCACGGTCACGCGACGAAGGCCAGGTTCGCCCGGTTGCCGAGGGTCCCCTTTGGGAGCTATCCTCAAGACAAGCGCACTTGCCCAGCAGCCCCCGTCCTCACCGTGCGAATGCTAGGGCGATGATAGAGCAAAGCTCGAGCCGCGCAACGGACGAGAGTCCAGCCCCAGCGAGGTCCCTACAGCAACGTAGACCCTGTACCAGGAGTGGGCAAACCACCCGTCACGGCCTAGCACGACCCAAACTCGAGCCTGTGCTCAATTGAACTCGTTCGAGCGCGCCGTTTCAACGTGAGCGTTCGAGCGTTCAACCCACCTATGCACGTCCTCCAAAGATGACGATTAAGACCTCCGGGGTGTCCAGGAAGTGAAGACGACGGTGCAGAATGACCGAGCTAAAAGCGACTAAAACCCGCGCTACCTAGTAGCAAGGCTCGTGCGTAATTGAGAGTATTGCGTAAGTGCGCGTGTGCGAAAAAATATTAAGCTGTAGCTGTTTATTACAATGCAATTAACAGATAGTCGTTTGGTGCTGCTTTGGTGGTGGCCGGGCGCAATGCAGTGCCGTACAAAGTGGGAGCTATGGCCGGGCGGTCTTGCACTAATTACGCACGAGCCTTGCTACTAGGTAGCGCGGGTTTCAGTCGCTTTTAGCTCGGTCATTCTGCACCGTCGTCTTCACTTCCTGGACACCCCGGAGGTCTTAATCGTCATCTTTGGAGGACGTGCATAGGTGGGTTGAACGCTCGAACGCTCACGTTGAAACGGCGCGCTCGAACGAGTTCAATTGAGCACAGGCTCGAGTTTGGGTCGTGCTAGGCCGTGACGGGTGGTTTGCCCACTCCTGGTACAGGGTCTACGTTGCTGTAGGGACCTCGCTGGGGCTGGACTCTCGTCCATTGCGCGGCTCGAGCTTTGCTCTATCATCGCCCTAGCATTCGCACGGTGAGGACGGGGGCTGCTGGGCAAGTGCGCTTGTCTTGAGGATAGCTCCCAAAGGGGACCCTCGGCAACCGGGCGAACCTGGCCTTCGTCGCGTGACCGTGACAAGTCTCGCCCGCACCTTCGCAGGACTTCCTTCTCGCGGCGCGCTGGGTTTGCTGGAGCAGTGTGAAAGCATTCACACGGTGAGGACAGGGGCTGCTGGACCAAACATGCGCGACTCGCCTCGTCCTATGGCTCTCGAAGATCCCCCTTGGCAGCTGAGCGAGTGAGCGGGCTTTGTCCGCTGCACGACCCCATTCGCTCGGGGGTTCATGGGGCGCATGAGCGCGCCAGCACTCCCATGGGTTGGCCTGTGGGCTGGGGTTGCCTCCCCTCCGACTGATGCCCAGAGAGAGAACCGCGCCTGCGCTGCGCTTTTCGGCCCCTTGATGGCCCCTTGACGTTTTCACGGGGGATCACGCTGGTGCACAAAGGACATTCTGGTGCCGAAAAGTTGATTGTGAGCACAACAACGGGTGGGGCTGGGGCTGGGGTTACATGCGTCGGACTACGCATCCGGAATACGCATACGCAATCCAGGTCAAGCAAACACGTGCGTAATGCATGCATATTGTTACATATTACGCGTCCATCCCTGTGTGCACCTCAGTAACACTGGCTCCATTTTCCCGCCCATTATAAACAGAATGCCTGCGCGTTACTGCGGGTACGGTGCTGGTGCCACGCTGGCGCGCCTGGTGCCGGGCAAGCAAGCATGGCGACGATGGCCGGTGCGCTGTACACGCACCCGGCGTTCAACCGCCAGTCCAACCGCCGGTCCATGGTCGAGCGCAAGCTCGACAAGGTGCTCCAGAACCTGGACAAAATGCAGGAGGACATTGGACAGCTGCAGGAGGACATCGGACAGCTGAAGGTGGACATGGCAGTGAACAAGGCGTTAGTCCTTGTCAATCTGACGCCAGCGGCGTCACTGGTGCTGGGAGTGCTGTACTTAGTGTACAGCAACTTCATGGCCCGGCGGTGGCAGAGGGTGTTGGGATGGCAGAGGTGCCGACAGCAGCTGGCGGGCTGCGCAAGGGTACCATGGGAGTATATCGCGGGCGCGGACGAGGCTAGGTTTGCATGGTTGCGGAGCATGCAGAGTAGGGAGCGTCTGGCGCTACTGGAGTTCGAGGAGAACGATGGCATGAAGGGGTTTTGGATGTGCGCATTCGCTAGCAGGGAGGTGAAGGAGGTGATGTTGGTTGACCACGCCGGGTGGTGACGCAGGGGTAGGTGTTGTACAGTAGCCAGACTGAAGGAGTCAGGTGCCGGTTGATGAATGGGGACTGCCTAAGTCAGCGAGGCATGTGTTCTGGCCCCGCAACTTGCACGTGTGGCTTGATGCATGCCTGTGTTGAATGGACACGCTTGTCGACGCATCGCGTTGTACTTGCTGCGTCGAGGACGCGAGTTGTGTGTCTTTACCCAGTGCGCACTCAGTCAGTGAATGGGCGTGACAGCTGTCAGGACCAGCACTTCACCTGTGTGATTTGCTGGCCTGTTGCACGAACCCTGTGTGTATTAGCTTGTGTGGGTGTTACCATGCTTGCCTGCGTGTATGGGGTAGGCGTGCATTGACACGTGTGTGGGTGCAGGTGTGCTAAAGTCAGCACCTTCGTGCCTGGCGTTGTCGGACCGCACCAGACTGGGGGCCCATTCCGGGGCCGCTCCCGGGGCCCTTGACACGCCCCAGCCCGTGTTGGACGTGTGCCGGGGCTGGCCCGGGCTGTGAGGGGCCCGGACAGGCGCAGGGGGCCGGGGAGGAGGGGGAGGCAGGCCCGGACCGCACCGGACTGGGGGCCCGTTCCGGGGCCGCTCCCGGGGCCCTTGACACGCCCCAGCCCGTGTTGGACGTGGTCCAGGGCTGGGCGGGGCTGTGAGGGGCCCAGAAATGCGCGGGAGGGGGGCTGGGAGGAGGCGCGGGGGCGGGGGAGGGGGAGGCCGCCCCGGACCGCACTGGACTGGGGCCCCATTCCGGGCCGCTCCCTGGGCCCTTGACACGCCCCAGCCCGTGTTGGACGTGTGCCGGGGGTGGGCGGGGCTGTGAGGGGCCTAGAAATTCGCGGGAGGGGGGCTGGAAGGAGGCGCGGGGGCCGGGGGAAGGGGATGCAGCCCCGGACCAGAGCGGACTGTGGGGCCCGTTCCGGGACCGCTCCCTGGGCCCTTGACACGCCCCAGCCCGTGGAGGACATGTACCGGGGCTGGGCGGGGCTGTGAGGGGCCTAGAAATGCGCGGGAGGGGGGCTGGGAGGAGGCGCGGGGGCCGGGGAGGAGGGAGGCAGCCCCGGACCGGAGCGGACTGTGGGGCCCGTTCCTGGGCCGCTCCCGGGGCCCTTGACACGCCCCAGCCCGTGTTGGACATGTGCAGGGGCTGGGCGGGGCTGTGAGGGGCCTGGACAGGCGCGGGAGGGGGTCTGGGATGAGGCGCGGGGGCCGGGGATGAGGGGGAGGCAGCCCCGGACCGCACCGGACTGAGGGCCCGTTCCGGGACCCTTGACACGCCCCAGCCCGTGTTGGACGTGTGCCGGGGGTGGGCGGGGCTGTGAGGGGCCCGGGGGCTGTGGGGGCTGGGAGGAGGCGGGGGGCGGGGGAGGGGGGAGGCAGCCCCGGACCGGAGCAGACTGTGGGGCCCGTTCCGGGCCCGCTCCCGGGGCCCTTGGCGAGGCGCAACCCGTAGTGGACGTGTGCCGGGGGTGGGCGGGGCTGTGAGGGGCCCAGAAACGCACGGGAGGGGGGGCTGGGATGAGGCGCGGGGCCGGGGAGAAGGGGTAGGCAGCCCCAGACCGCACCGGGCTGGGGGCCCGTTCCGGGGCCGCTCCTGGGGCCCTTGACACGGCCCAGCCCGTGTTTGACGTGTGCCGGGGCTGGGCGGGGCTGTGAGGGGCCCAGAAATGCGCGGGAGGGGGGCTGGGAGGAGGCGGGGGCGGGGAGGAGGGGGAGGCAGCCCCGGACCGGAGCGGACTGTGGGGCCCGTTCCGGGCTCGCTCCCGGGGCCCTTGACACGGCCCAGCCCGTGTTTGACGTGTGCCGGGGCTGGGCGGGGCTGTGAGAGTTCAGAAAGGCGCGGGAGGGGGCTGGGAGGAGGCGGGGGCCGGGAGGAAGGGAGGCAGCCCCGGACCAGAGCGGACTGTGGGCCCGTTCCGGGGCCCTTGACATGCCCCAGCCCGTGTTGGACGTGTGCCGGGGGTGGGCGGGGCTGTGAGGGGCCCGGGGGGCTGTGGGGGGGGGGCTGGGAGGAGGCGCGGGGGCCGGGGAGGAGGGGGAGGCAGCCCCGGACCGGAGCAGACTGTGGGGCCCGTTCCGGGCCCGCTCCCGGGGCCCTTGGCGAGGCGCAACCCGTAGTGGACGTGTGCCGGGGGTGGGCGGGGCTGTGAGGGGCCCAGAAACGCACGGGAGGGGGGGCTGGGATGAGGCGCGGGGCCGGGGAGAAGGGGTAGGCAGCCCCAGACCGCACCGGGCTGGGGGCCCGTTCCGGGGCCGCTCCTGGGGCCCTTGACACGGCCCAGCCCGTGTTTGACGTGTGCCGGGGCTGGGCGGGGCTGTGAGGGGCCCAGAAATGCGCGGGAGGGGGGCTGGGAGGAGGCGCGGGGGCCGGGGAGGAGGGGGAGGCAGCCCCGGACCGGAGCGGACTGTGGGGCCCGTTCCGGGCTCGCTCCCGGGGCCCTTGACACGGCCCAGCCCGTGTTTGACGTGTGCCGGGGCTGGGCGGGGCTGTGAGAGTTCAGAAAGGCGCGGGAGGGGGGCTGGGAGGAGGCGCGGGGGCCGGGGAGGAAGGGGAGGCAGCCCCGGACCAGAGCGGACTGTGGGCCCGTTCCGGGGCCCTTGACATGCCCCAGCCCGTGTTGGACGTGTGCCGGGGCTGGGCGGGGCTGTGAGGGGTCTAGAAATTCGCGGGAGGGGGGCTGGGAGGAGGCGCGGGGGCTGGGGAGAAGTCCAGTACACCATTGTTGGGTTTGGGGCCAATCAGCCTGTTCAGGTGCTGCATCAAGCTACCAGGGACCTGTACGACCCGTACGGTGGTTGCAGCGTCAGCCCTTGGCATGGCAACACAGCGCGCAGCGCCGGCAGGGCCGGGCAGATTGTGAAGGTAATGTAGTGCTGATCATCTGCAACGTGCGCAGGTACGTTGATGTGTTTACCGTTGCGAGCAGTTGCTCGGTGCACGGAAGAGGGGCTCCTGCGAGGCCCGTTGTCCCCTTTCAGCGCTTAGGTGGGTTCAGGCTGTTTGTCGTAAGGGTCTTCGGCAATAGTCAGTAGGCAACATCAGCTGACCCCCCGCGCCATGGCCCAGTAGCTCCGACGCCGATTTGCGATGGCGACGCCTTAATGCCGCTACCCACCTAAGCTGCATGTCCTCCTTTGCGGGCTTGCCGCGCTGGGAGCGCGCTGCCGGCTTGTAGTAGTAATGCTTGGGTCGCGCCGGCCATCAGCTCCTGTCTGTACGTCTGCCGCCGTCCGCGTCGTCGCCTAGCCCCTGGTATTTTATGGCGGACTCTCCTGTGGCCTCGCGGCGCGGCTAACGCTCTGGGCCCCGGGCCATGAGCATCCCCTTTGCGGGAGGGCCTCTCCTCTGCGCCTCTCCCTGCGTGCCAGCCGCGCAGCACTATGGTATCCATGAAGCCCCTGCAGACGTGGCGTGGCCGGGCGGCGACCTGGATCCATGGAGGGCGCTGAAGGACTTCCAGCAGCGCGTGCACGCGGCTGGCATGCACCCGCTCACCAGCGAGCCGCCTCTGCCGGTGGCCGCTGGGGGGCGCGCTCCCTGGCGTCAGCCTGCGGATCCGCATCGGTCAGGCAGTGCCCCCCCGACGACATCCTTTACTACAACGGCTACAGTGCAGAAGACTGGGTCCTGGAGACGGCCAGGCATGCCATCGTCTGCCTGGCGACGGGGCCCAACGCCTTCACCATCTGGGAGCCCCACCCGTTTTCGGCATGGATGCTGGACTGCAAGCGGCACCCGCGCCGGACGTCCATTGTGCTAGGCGTGCTCCCCACTGTGGAGGCGGCTGCGAAGGTTGCTGTGCTGCTCCGGGCGGGCAGTTACTGCCTTCCCCACACGCCCACATGGCCCCACCCGTCCACCTGCCTGTGGAGGCGGTTGCAGCACTGTCCGAACCGTACCACGTGGAGCTCGTCCTGCACAACCTTCACGCCAGCCTGGCTTATCCCGGCGTCGCTGCGGTGCTGCTGACTGCAGCTGGCTACGAGGTGGCAGAGGGTTCCCCTGGGCGGGGGCAGGTGCAGGTGGTCTCCGAGCGCCTTGCCCGGGGCCCGACGTTGAGGCGATCCTTCCACGGTGCGACTTCATGAAGGCGTGCATACGTGTGGGGGCTGGCGTTGACCCTGCCCTGGTCCAGCTGCGAGGCAGGTCTGCTACCAGTGCGGGACGCTGCGTCTGGTGGTCTACAAGCCGCGCCCAGACCCCAGCCCAGCCCAACAGCCGGCACGCGTGGACAGGGTGGGTGTGGGGGGAGCTCAGCCTGCGCCGCCCGGTGCGCCGCCCGCTCCTCCCCAGCCGCAGCCGTGCAGGGCGGTACAGTGCAGCCACCTCAGCCTCAGCCAGCGCAGCCGTCTGCCTTCCGCCGCGGCGACTATGTCCTGGTGCGGGGGTGCCACGAACCCCTGCGTGTTGAGAGCATGGGGCCTCTCGGGGTCGTCATCCTCGTGGCGCGCAACGGGCGCGCAGCAGGCGCCGGGCGCTGTCCTCCGCGCATACGGAGGCGGTCGACCCCGATCCAGCGCTAACGCTTCCAGGCCCGCACAGCACACCCTGCGAGATGTGCGATAAGAGGCTGTGCACGCGGGACCGGCCCATGATGCTGTGCGAAGGGTGCAACACCGGCTGCCCGTGGACTGCGCTGGCCTGGCGGAGAACCCGGAGGACGACTGGGTGTGCCCACACTGCTGCATCTTGCTGGGCCGTCTGGACCCCCAGCCGCTGGGGCGCCCCAGCCTTCCGCCGGCGGCGCTGGCACCCCACCCTCACAGAGCACGCCCGCTGCCGCCCCTGGGACGTTGCTGCCCAGGCGGCTGCAGTGGCATGCTCGCCCACAGGCGGGCCTTGGGTCCCCGTGTGGGCCGCAGGGGCAGCTCTGGCGCCTCGAGTGCGCAGCACGTGGAGCCCGTCGACCTGGTGTCACTGCCAACTCAGGGTGGCCCCAGCACGCCAGCGGCCCGCGGCAGCGCCCGGGCGGCTGCGCTGCAGGGGGCGGGCGAGCACGTCGGGGAGCGCAACAGCAGCAACAGCAGCAGCAGGGACGAGCGCCACAGCAGGACTCGGCTGGGACGTCACAGCCCAGCGGCCGCCATCTGCCCGGATCCGCCGGGGGCCCTCGCCCACCCTCAGCCATTGCAGCCGCGGCGCACGGCAACCGGAGCGGCGGGGCGGGGGCGCAGTCCCGGCAGGGGCGGAACCCGCAACAGGAACAGCCCTTGGAGGTGCAGCAGGCGGGGCCACAGCCATCGGCACAGCAGCAGCGGCGTGGGTGGGCGGCAGCAATATCCACAAGGGGAGGCCACAGCCGCAGGCCGGGCCGCCGCTGCAGCAGCAGCCGCAGCAGCAACACCAGCAGCGGCAGGGTGGGCTGCAACAGCAGGCTGGGCCCCGCCACGGGACTGGGGAGCAGCGGGCCACCAGGCACAGGCCAGCAGCCGCTCCCCTGCCAGGCACACGGCGGGCGGATGGGGCTGCCGCAGGTGTGCAGCGGATGGAGGTCGACTTCGCGCCCGTCGCCCTTGGGACGGCGGTCTCCTGACCCCGACTGTTTCCCCGCTGCCAAACGCCCGCTGGCCCCTCGGGCGGCTCCGCCTGCGGGTGGGGTTCCTCAACAGGTCGCCTGGCCGCAGGAGCCCCAGCGTCGCCGCACCAGCTCTGGCGGGGCAAGCAGCAGCGGCAGTGACACCTATGGTGTCGTTCTGGTGGGGCGGCGCAAGCAGGCCCTGCTAGCCGCCCTGCGGGGGCCACCTGAGCCGCCGGGCGCCCTGGCCGATCCGGAGGAGGGCCTCTGCCATCATGCCCTCTGGCAGATGCGGGATTCCTACGAGGTGTGTGCCTCAGTGCGGGCGGGCGGAGCTGCTGGCGTACCTGCGAGGGATGTGGACCAGTGGCGGCGCATCAGGGCTGAAGGGCCCCGAAGGGGCCCTACCCACAGCGGCACGGCGGCATTGGCGGAGGCAGCTGCTGCCCTGCAGGCGGAGCTGGATGTGGCGCAACTGGCAGGGGTGGGCGGTGAGGGCGCCTCGACGGGGTTGGGGGTCGGGGCCCTGGGGATCGTGGCGCAGGGCTGAGGGTTGGGTGTTCCGTGGTTCGTGTAGGCTTGTGCTGGGCGGTGCTTCTGGGGTCCGGTTGGGTTTCAGTCGGGTGGTTGGTTAGTCGGGTGTCGTGTGTGGGGACCGCCCTTTCGCTGGAGCTTCGGTCGCCGTAGCTGTCAGGAGCGTCTTGGTCTTTGCTGGTCTGTGGAGCGGCCATCACCTTCAGACTCGGGTGCGGCCTCGGGCTGGCCTTGCGCTTGCTGGCGTCTGGCGAGCCGGTGGTGGTGCCGGGTGTCTTCTGCGTGTCTGGGTCGGTAGGTTGGGGGTTGGGGGCTCTTCGTCCGTCCACCCCTCGTCGCTGCTGGCGGCCATGCGGGCTGAGGGTCGCGGGTGGTGTTTTTTGGCTTCTGTCGCCGGTGTCCCTGCGTGCTGGGTGGCGTGTCTGGGGGTCGGTTTTGTGCTGGTCGGGCGGTTTGGCAGGCTGTCTGTCCTGCGTCGGGTGCTCCTCCTGGGCAAAGGGTGGGGTCGCTGTTGCGGTTGGGAGGCGGGGTCGTGTTGCTGGTCTGTGGGGCTGCTGGAGCCTGGTGGACTGCTGGCTTTGTGGCCTTCTAGGGCGGCCCGTCTGAGTGTCTGTCGTGGGCCTGTCTCGGCGCCTGCCCGCTGGGGTTCTGTTGGTGCCTTCTGCGTGGTCGGGAGGGTAGGTTGGGGGTTGGGGGGCTTTTGTCGTTCCGTTGCCCTTTCCCTTATCCCTTCTGTTTTTAGACTCCCCTTGCCCTTGGTGTCTTGTTCTCTTCTCCCTGTTCTGTGGGTTTTTGGTTTCAGGTCCTCTCCTTCTCTACGTGTTCCCTTTTTGCAGTCCGGGGTGCGCTGGGTTTGGACGTTTTGTGGTGTTGGTGCTTGCCTGTGCTGGTCGGGCTTTGAGGTCCCGCTGGCCTGTCCTCTCCCGTCTCTTCACCTGTAAACCTTTCCACAGAAAAAAAAAAAAAAAAAGAGGCTCCTGCCGGGTGGCTGGGTGTGTGCCGCGCAGCTGTAGTTTAGCAAACTCTTAGCACAGGTGAAGAGTAGCGAAGGTAGTACTCATGGGTCGATCTTACACCGGCAGACAGAAGTGGTGGACGTTTGTGCGGTGAGGTAGGTGCTGGCCTGGGTCATTCGTGCCAAAGGTCAAAGCGTTGTAAGTTTGGGCTTTGGGGCATGCATGTTCAGCGTATTGGCGTAGTTTGGAGTTATTTTTGGGGGAAAGGTTTACAGGGAAGGAGACAGGAAGAGCAGGCCTGCGGAAGTCCAAAGCGCAGCCAGCACATGCAAAGCACCAGCACTGACCAGCACCGCCATAACACAAACCCAGCGAACACCAACCGCAAGAAGGGAACACCTAGGGATACAGAGGGCCTGAAACTAAACACCACAGAACAAGGACAAGGGAACAAGCCAACTAGAGACCAGGGGGCAAGGAAGCCCAGGAAGGAAAGCGAAAAAGGCAGGGAGGCAAGGCACAGACAAACCCCCAGCCTACTGACAGACACCATCAGAGCCCCGATGGGCCCCCGCCGAACAGGCCACCCCCAACAACAAGCAAACAGACCGCCCTGGACCACCACAACGCCAGTGGCCCACTAACCACCAGCAGCCTCAGGCAAGCCCGAGGCCACACTCAAGCCGGGAGGCAACGGCGGCCTGGGCTGCACTGTACGTTCCAATATGAGCGTATTCTTAGAAATACGTAAAATACGGGGGTCTGTTCGCAAAATACGCTCAAATACGCTAAAAATACGGTCGTGCCAGTCCACCCCCCTGGAGCAAGGGAGGTCCCCTCCCGTGTGCTGCCAGACATCAGGGGAGCTCCCTGCAAGGCACCGCGGCAACTAAGCCACAAGTTATTGAGGCATGAGAAGTGTCTCTCATATGCGTATGCAGTCGTTGTGGTGTGGTTTTGCTGGCGCCTGATCTCCCTGGGACCTCCCTGGGACGGTCCTGGTGCGTGTGTTTAGTAGGAGCCGCAATAGGTTAACCCGAGTTGCCAGGAACGCTCCTTTCTGGAGTAGGAGGTGGGTGGACTGTGTGTCCTACTACAGTGTGACACTGCCACGTGCCGTGCCAGGCCTGGACCGCAGACCGTATTTCTCTCATGTACGGCGGAAAATGAACGTATTCCGTACATGTACGTATTCCGTATTTAAACCGCCCCTCTAGACACCTATGTGGCCAGATTCCGGCAGCTTCCTCGCGTTTTGGCAGGATGGCTCATTGAATTTGGAATGCCTCGATGTATTTGTACATGTCTGGATCCAGACGCGAAAAGACCGCATCGAATTAAACCCATCGCAGCACGCGGGCGCCGCACGCAGTCGCCGCGCGGACAGCATACCGTTGGCCAGACCGTTGAGCGTCCATCGCGATAAGAAGCACTAATGCCGGTCTCATTTGCAAGCCAACAGTATGCGAAAGCGTCCTTACGCAGGCTGTCAGGCTTTCCCTGCTGGACCCAGACGTTTACAATGTCGACGACAAATGTCTAACAAATGACACGCAACGCCGGCCTTAAAAAGAGGACATCTGCAGCAGTGGTAAAACCACAGCATGGCTCAGTGGAGCTGTCCATGGGCAACCTGGCCCTGTGCCAAAGACACGGCCGCGGTGGCGTTGCGAATCCTTGAACCCTGGGTTCCAAGTCATTTCATGAGAGCATACGGCACCAGGCCACGCTTGTCATTCGCTGGTGGGGGGGCTCCGCCCCCCCACACACCCCCGAGTGGACAATAGCACAGGCTGGCGCGCTGGCACGTGTGCCATTGGTGGTCCCTGAACGCAGCCGCCTGGGTGCCAGGTCAGCATTCGGCCCCAGGCCATGCCTGTTATGCGGTATTGGAAAAGGAAGCCATACGCAAATGAACACGGGCGTACGGAACGGCCATCCCGGGGTGTCTGCTCGGGGAGGTGTGGGGGGCCAGAGGCCCCCCACACTATGCCGACAGGAAGCTCGCGTTAGAGGGCGTTAGAGGGCGCTAGCCAGCGCTACAGCGCGCTAGGGGGCGCAAGGGGGCGGTAGGGTAGCGCTGCCCCTTAGCGCTTGCCAGACCCGTGGGCCACGTTTCGCGTCTAGACACTGCAGCCCGTCCACCTTTCATGTCTATTTGGTGTTGTGTTGTTGTATCAAGCCATTTCAGAGGAGGATCTGGGGGTAACCGTCGCAGGTGCCGCTGGCATACAGGTGCCGCTGGCATACCGCGCACGCCAATCGCCAATCGCCGCGTTAGGCTGCGCAATGCTGAAGCAATCCGATAATGATAAGGTTGCATGTCATTCTGTACTCATTGCGAAATACACCAACGATGGCTAGTTCAAGACGGAGTCAAGTTCAGACCGTTTTCGGCACATGACAAGGACTTACCTGCATGACCTACCTATTAAGCAGTGAGGGAGCGATATCTTGAAGCGAGTAACTGCAGCTGCAGCCGGAGCGGCCGTGGTGTTGCAGCCAGAGCCCCCCGACGACAGCCTGAAAGTGCGGTTATTTGAGCTATAACGCCGCAATGGAGACTGACTGAACTGTGTGTACAACGTACGACAGGACGAGCATGCTCCGGTGAGCTGGGGTCGCCGGGACGTCATTGGACTGCAGCCCGCGGGCGTGCCAGGGGCAGGGCTGCCCAGCCACTGGGCGTGGGTGCATGGGTCAGGGCACCGATACCACTGCACACAAGCGAACCTTGTGCTTCTGCTTGAGGTGTACATACTCAATTGCCATGAGCACAATGAATTATTTGTTGGGGAGAAGCTCAATCAGGGGCACAACTGCATGCATGAGTGGGGCCACTCGTGCACGCAGGACCGGTCCTGTAGCTAGTAGACTCACACGGCGCACCTATTGACCTTTGCATGCAAGCTTTGAGTGCACGTGTGATATGTTGCAGGGGGGCAGCACGGCACTGGGAATCGGATGCGGGTCGTGTGGGGTGAGGGATCTGAATGGTGGGGTAACCCTGCGTGTCCACTTTCATGTCGATGAGGGCACTTGGGCATGTCAAATGGGCCTGGTAGTAGGGTTCATGGGGCAAACTTTGGGCTTTATATGCCCGTGCATTATGTTGCAGGGAGCGGCAAGGCGCTGGGAACCGGTGGTGCCAAGGGTGGCAGTGTAGGGGTGTGGTTCAAGGTCTATGATCCAAGGCATGACGTACGGTAGGCGGCGGGTCCTGTCAACGTGCAAACATGCATGTCGCTCGCTATTGAGTGCCCATGTGCCTTGCTTACGACCGTGCAGGCCCGGGAGTAGCAGCGGTGCACGCGATAGTGCACGCTGCAGGCGTGGGCGAGTGGGAGGAGGGCCGCCTCCTCCAGCACCTGGTCTGCGGCACCTTGACTGCCACGTGGTAGGTAGTGTGGGCTGGGGAAGGTGTTGCGGCGGATGCCAGGGGCAATGAGAGGATGCGTGCACGCCGTACAAAGCCGTACGGCAGGTGCGCGGCAGGCTGTGGGTGCACAGGGACTGCCAGCTTGCCAGGGCATGTGTATTAGCAGCTGGGGAGGGGGGGCGACTTGCGCCGAAAGGGCAAAATCATCTCGCTTTGCGGACAACCGTGGAGCATCCAATCGCTAATCTGTTGGGGTGTGACTGGAGGTCACGGATTGGCGTTGTCACCAAAGTGGCGTGCATTCCCGGGGCGTTGGTGCCAAGGGTGGCAGTGTAGGGGTGTGGTTCAAGGTCTTTGATCCAAGGCATGACGTACGGTAGGCGGCGGGTCCTGTGAAGGTGCAAATATGCATGTCGCTCGCTGTTGAGTGCCCATGTGCCTTGCTTACGACCGTGCAGGCCCGGGAGTAGCAGCGGTGCACGCGATAGTGCACGCTGCAGGCGTGGGCGAGTGGGAGGAGGGCCGCCTCCTCCAGCACCTGGTCTGCGGCACCTTGACTGCCACGTGGTAGGTAGTGTGGGCTGGGGAAGGTGTTGCGGCGGATGCCAGGGGCAATGAGAGGCTGCGTGCACGCCGTATAAAGCCGTACGGCAGGTGCGCGGCAGGCTGTGGGTGCACAGGGACTGCCAGCTTGCCAGGGCATGTGTATTAGCAGCTGGGGAGGGGGGGCGACTTGCGCCGAAAGGGCAAAATCATCTCGCTTTGCGGACAACCGTGGAGCATCCAATCGCTAATCTGTTGGGGTGTGACTGGAGGTCACGGATTGGCGTTGTCACCAAAGTGGCATGCATTCCCGGGGCGTTGGTGCCAAGGGTGGCAGTGTAGGGGTGTGGTTCAAGGTCTTTGATCCAAGGCATGACGTACGGTAGGCGGCGGGTCCTGTGAAGGTGCAAATATGCATGTCGCTCGCTGTTGAGTGCCCATGTGCTTTGCTTACGACCGTGCAGGCCCGGGAGTAGCAGCGGTGCACGCGATAGTGCACGCTGCAGGCGTGGGCGAGTGGGAGGAGGGCCGCCTCCTCCAGCACCTGGTCTGCGGCACCTTGACTGCCACGTGGTAGGTAGTGTGGGCTGGGGAAGGTGTTGCGGCGGATGCCAGGGGCAATGAGAGGCTGCGTGCACGCCGTACAAAGCCGTACGGCAGGTGCGCGGCAGGCTGTGGGTGCACAGGGACTGCCAGCTTGCCAGGGCATGTGTATTAGCAGCTGGGGAGGGGGGGCGACTTGCGCCGAAAGGGCAAAATCATCTCGCTTTGCGGACAACCGTGGAGCATCCAATCGCTAATCTGTTGGGGTGTGACTGGAGGTCACGGATTGGCGTTGTCACCAAAGTGGCGTGCATTCCCGGGGCGTTGGTGCCAAGGGTGGCAGTGTAGGGGTGTGGTTCAAGGTCTTTGATCCAAGGCATGACGTACGGTAGGCGGCGGGTCCTGTGAAGGTGCAAATATGCATGTCGCTCGCTGTTGAGTGCCCATGTGCCTTGCTTACGACCGTGCAGGCCGGGAGTAGCAGCGGTGCACGCGATAGTGCACGCTGCAGGCGTGGGCGAGTGGGAGGAGGGCCGCCTCCTCCAGCACCTGGTCTGCGGCACCTTGACTGCCACGTGGTAGGTAGTGTGGGCTGGGGAAGGTGTTGCGGCGGATGCCAGGGGCAATGAGAGGATGCGTGCACGCCGTACAAAGCCGTACGGCAGGTGCGCGGCAGGCTGTGGGTGCACAGGGACTGCCAGCTTGCCAGGGCATGTGTATTAGCAGCTGGGGAGGGGGGGCGACTTGCGCCGAAAGGGCAAAATCATCTCGCTTTGCGGACAACCGTGGAGCATCCAATCGCTAATCTGTTGGGGTGTGACTGGAGGTCACGGATTGGCGTTGTCACCAAAGTGGCATGCATTCCCGGGGCGTTGGTGCCAAGGGTGGCAGTGTAGGGGTGTGGTTCAAGGTCTTTGATCCAAGGCATGACGTACGGTAGGCGGCGGGTCCTGTGAAGGTGCAAATATGCATGTCGCTCGCTGTTGAGTGCCCATGTGCTTTGCTTACGACCGTGCAGGCCCGGGAGTAGCAGCGGTGCACGCGATAGTGCACGCTGCAGGCGTGGGCGAGTGGGAGGAGGGCCGCCTCCTCCAGCACCTGGTCTGCGGCACCTTGACTGCCACGTGGTAGGTAGTGTGGGCTGGGGAAGGTGTTGCGGCGGATGCCAGGGGCAATGAGAGGCTGCGTGCACGCCGTACAAAGCCGTACGGCAGGTGCGCGGCAGGCTGTGGGTGCACAGGGACTGCCAGCTTGCCAGGACATGTGTATTAGCAGCTGGGAAGGGGGGGCGACTAGGGCCAAATCATGTCGCCTTGCGGACAATCTTGGATCATCTAATCGGCCGTTTCGTACTTTGTCATTGGATTCCCGTGCAGAACGTTGCAGCAAGTAGCATGGCGCTGGGAACCGGCGTGGGCCGTGTGGGGTGCGGCACCTGAATGGTTAGGGTACCCTGTTTGCGCGCTTGGATGAATTCGCCCCTCCAATGGAAACACACGTGGTGCGCAGGGCGGCCTCCTAGAGTTGCACATCAGGTGCCCTTTCAGCACTGAATGCAATTGATTACTGCCCTCGTGATGCGCTGCAGGGAGCGGCACAACTTTGGAGACCGGGCGTGAGCTTTGTGGGGTGCCGCACCCTGAACGGTTGGATGGCACTGTTCGCGTTCATGTTGATGGGGCGCATGTCGCGCATGGAACGGCCTGTTGAGAGTCGCATATCAGGCAGCTATACAGCATAGTATGCAAGGTTTCGCTGCCCGCCTGACGCTTCACAGGCGGCAGCACGGTCGGGCGTGGGCTGCGTGGGTTAAAGCACCTGAGTTGGATAGGGTGGCGCAATTCCTTTGCGTGCGACGGGGTAGTTTGTCGGGCGCGGCACGGGCTGTTAGACTGGCCCATCAGATGCTTGTCTAGCATTGAACGCAAGTTTAAACTGCCCGCTTGACGTATTGCATGGAGCGGCGCGGCGCTGGGGATCGGGCGTGGGCTGTGTGGGTTCAAGCACCCGAGTTGGATAGGGTGGCGCAGTTCCTTTGCGTGCGACGGAGGCATTTGTTGGGCGGGGCACGGGCTGTTAGATTGGCACATTAGATGCCTGTCTAGCATTGTAAACAAGTGCTAACTGCCCGCTTGACGTGTTGCATGGAGCGGCGCGGCGCTGGGGATCGGGGGTGGGCTGTGTGGATTGAAGCACATGAGTTGAACAGGGTGGCGCGGTTCCTTTGCGTTCGACGGGAGCATTTGTCGGGCGCGGCACGGGATGTTAGACTGGCACATCAGATGCCTATATAGCATTGTAAACAAGTGTTAACTGCCCGCTTGACGCGTTGCAGGGAGCGGCGCTGCGCTGGGGACTGGGTGTGGCCGTGTGGGGTGCTGCACCCTCAACGGTTGGACGGCGCTATTCGCTTCCATGTCGATGGGGCGCATGTCGCGCATGGAACGGTCTGTTAAGAGTCGCACACCAGGCAGTTATCAAGCATAGTATGCAACGGTTCGCCGCCCGCCTAACACTTCACAGGCGGCAGCATGGCGCGGGGTGTCGGGAGTGGGCCGCGTGGGTTAAGACACCTGAACTGTTGTATGTGGTGGCCAACTCCGTTCGCGTGCGACGGTGGCACACGTCATTTGCGAGACGGCCTGTAAGGGTGGCCCATCAGATGCCTATCGAGCATTGTACGCAAGGGTTTACTGCCCGCTTGACGCGTGGGAGCGGTGCGGCGCTGGGGATCGGGCGTGGTGGGCACTGTGGGGAGCCGCACCTGGGTGTTGGGTGACCCTGTTTGCTTTGACGCCGCGGGCATGTATACATGCGTCCGCAGGCATACAAAGATCATTACGGACATTTGGTGCTTGGAATCCTTGAAGGCACTCGCATTATGGGCAGCTGGGCAGGGTTAATATGGGCAGCTGACCGTGCATCGTGTGGACCACGGCGGCAGGTGGCTCCCCTGGCGGTTGGTGTTATTCCCAGCCCTTTGGCATGCTGGATGCACGAACCCTTGGGGATGAAGCACCAGTTACACCTCGCATCTGTACTGCGCATATGGGGTTAGAGGACAAGGGACGCATAAGCAAGAACACGACATGCCCACAGCTGCAAGTTGCTGGATATGCCCATGGATGGGTGTGCCGGCGATGCAAACCATACCGGTACTACTGACACGGTGTACTTTGGCCAAGGAAGATGTGAACGCCTTCAGTGTGTCCCCAGTCTACACAGCATTACATGCTGCAATGCAAGTAACGTGATGTCAAGATATCTGACATCACGGCAGCTGCAGTGCTGCCTGACTAATGCCACCAGAATGTGCTGTGCAACGTACTGGGCTCTGTCACGCCCATCAGGGTCCTTGTTCTTGCATGTACTGCTACACCGCAGTTCAGGACAAGAACAGCTAGGTCTATGCGTTGTTTACCAGTGTCGACTCGCTGCTAGCACCTGCCAGCATACAGCAATGGCGCAACGTGTGACTGCGTGCAACCACTCAGGAGTAGTCTGTGCATTATGAACCCGGCTGCAAGGACCACACCCCACGCGGTCATCTCACTGCCCCACACAGCATACAGCGTTGCCGTGCGATGAGTTTCTCCTTTTCCTTCCCTGCACGTTCAACCACAATGGTGCTGGGAAGAAGGGGCATACCAATTGGGGGGGGGCAAAGGGGGCAGCCGGGCAAGGCTGGGCCTGCGTGCCAGGGGAGGGTGCCAGGGCATGACATGCAGCGCAGACCTTGGACAAGAGGGATATGCTGTGAAAAAACGTATGCGAAGTATGAAGATGTGCTTTGTAAGAGTGCACGGCCGTGAATGGGGCGTGCCGTACCCCTTTCAAATCGCAAAGCCTTCCCCGGGATACTTGGACTGCAGCCTTGTATTGATTTGAATATTGTAAGCACATTTCATAAGCTATGAGCTAACAGTGAACTGGTTACCGTGTTTCTTCACGCTGGTCCTGCCTCGCGCTCTCTAGGCTTTGCTGCAGCCGCGCAGTCTCCGCAGCGCAGCTAGAGGACCTGTTTCTGGAACGCTTCTATGCTAAGATAAACTGTAAGTACTCCGGCATTGATGAAGCGCGGCAAGGAACGCCCAAACTGGACCTGGTCAAACTGCGCTTTGCCCCTGCCCGCGCTTCTCTGTGTAGCACCGAGACTGTGCAGAATGCAATTTAATCTCATTCTTATGCTGCTCATGCTCGCAGGTCTATGGGCTAACGCGTGACGGAGCGTTCCTTGCCATCCTGCGGTGCTGCTGGTGCTCCGTCCATCTGAAATGGCACCGATTAGTCTACTGACCAAGAGGAGGATTAAGCGGGCATGCGGGCTGGCAGCATATCTCCGCGGCGGTGGAGGTCAAGGTCAACGACGACGATCGCAAGGTGTGCTTTGGGTTTACTTTTCTATTTGCTGCACACTTGTCGCATGACCTCATACATTAGCGGGGCACCGGTTGATGCCGGCTGTCAAGCAAGCACTCGTGCCATGAACGGCAAAGCAGCAACACTGCGGTAAAGGGGGAGGGCAGCATCACAGGCGTCTGGGTGCCTGCCTTGCGGCTGCTGTGTCCCCTGACCACCCGGCGACCGACCACACACCACAGGTCGGCGGTAACGACCACGGCTCTGTATCCTGTTGGCAACCGTGGGGCGACGCCGCTCGCGGTCGACATGGCTGCACTCTCCCCACTCAAGGGGGCAAGGGGACTCCCGAGGCCTTGATGGCGTGCTTGTGGAGGTGGGTCTGGGACACCGGGGTGCTGCGTGTCGGTCAATTTACATGTGCCGCAGCGGGAAGAACGGTGGGTAATGCAGTACAACAAGTCTCTCCTGTGGTAGAGTTCTGGGGGACTGAGGCATGCAGCCGCTGTGCGGAAAGGTGGGCTCCAGGAAGCGCTGCACATGTAGGCTTGAGCGTTGCTTGAGCAGCCAACGAAGGTGTGTTTGTGTCCTGGCCAGAGAGCTACATTGTGCTAGCCTGTTGGCCCCGCTCGCCCCATGAGGACATCGAACACGCTGGCTGTACCCTAGCTTACCGTCGTCAAGTGTTTTGTGCGACCCCAACACGGCGTTCCCTTGCCTTCAGGCGCCTGCGAGGATTCATGTGAGGAAGCGCCGCTCAACACCCACCCATAACGTCAAGCCAACGCAGGTAGGCCCTTGGCACAGGACACTGTGTCCCGCCAACAGGACAACATCCTGCCTGCTGTTCACCTGGCTCAAGCTTTGACTGCGTCTCTGTAATCCTCTCTCCTATCGTAATCTACCCTTAATGACCATGTAACTCAATCCCTTTACGTGTGCTGACAGGTGCGGGGTACCTGCTTTACAATGGCGGAGCGCATTCAGGACCGGGGCTACACCTGGAACAAGTGTATGCGTAAGACAGCTGGCCTGTAGTAAGAGCGATTGGCGTAAGGCAGGAGGGGGCAGGGGGCATCAGGTTTGCAGTAGCAGATGGCATGGCTAAGCGCTGTGAGTGCTAGGCAAGGCATGCAGCATGGCGTTTGTAGCAGGAATTAAGACCAGTAAGCAGGATGTAGGAGCGGTAGGTGTAGGGGAAGTGGGGCTGGGACAAAGTGTTCGCTGCAACACAAGTGTCACTGGAAGGCTTGAGCATGTGATCTTGAGGCGTCCAACTAGGCATAGTAATGCAGATGGCAGGGAGTGGTTGCGTGTTGCACGATTACTGGCGACCTAGCAGCTGTATGTTTGCGGGCAGTAGGTAGGACCAGGGGACCCCTGGGTAGGACCCTGTTGTGCACCGAACCTGACCAAACCGTACGTCGTGCTACGGTTTTTGTGCCCCCTTCCGCTGGTAGCGCTATTGGTGCAAGCGTAGCGCCCTAGTTACGCTTGGCGAGAGGCTCTGTAACGCGAAATGGAAACCAGCGTTACCAATTAGGGCGCCTAACGCCATGAAGTGGCGCCTGCGCTACGGCAGCCTCCCTAGCGCCCCACGTACCGCCTCGCGTTACAGCTCGCGTTATACCCTAAGGTGGTTTCTTTTGCGCGCTATGCTCAGCGTTATGCTACCGCGACAGAAAGCGCTAAGGGGCGGCCGTTCGCGCTAAGGTGTGTAGCGCGCCCAGGGCTGGCTTTCTCACGACGCGTTAACCCAGCGTTACGCAGCGCTAGGAGTGCGCTACCAGTGCGCTATGCTCGCGCTACAGAGCTCCTAGCGCCCTCTAACGCCCTCTAACGCGAGCTTCCTGTCGGCATAGTGCGCCACAAGCAGCTAACGTGCATGGCCTGGTCCCTGCTACACCCGGCATCAGTTCAGACGCCATTCGCCTGGTGGGGGGGCTCCGCCCCCCCACATCCCCCCGAGTGGGCCCCTTGCTATTGGAGAAGGGGAGCCACACGCATATGAACACGGGCGTACGGAACGGGCTCGGGGGGGGGGTATGGGGGGGCAGAGCCCCCCACCAGCAGCTGACATGCATGGCCTGGTCCCTGCTATACCAGGCATCCGTCCAGACGCCATTCGCTTGGTGGGGCGCGGGGCTCCGCCCCCCCCCCACCCCACACCCCCAGAGTGGGCCCCTTGCTTCTCGATCCAGGCGCAAAAAGGCCGCATCGAGTTAAGCACATCCCAGCACGGGGCCTCTGCACTCGGCGTGCACACCTGTATACTCTGTTTGTGCGTGTGGCTCCCATCCAAGAGGTTCACTCGGGGGGGTGTGGGGGGGCAGAGCCCCCCCACCAGCAAGTGACACGCTCACGCATGGTGTTGGCTGTGCCGTATGCCCGTCTTCATTTGCGTGTGGCTTCCCCTTCCCACTAGCAAGGTGTCCGCTCGGGGGGTTGTGCGGGGGCGGAGCCCCCCCACCAGCGGCTGACGTGCATCGCCTGGTCCCTGCTACACCAGGCATCTGTCCAGACAGGTCCAGGCGACGCCATTCGCTGGTGGGGGGGCTCCACCCCCCCATGCCCCCCCGAGTGGGCCCCTTGCTTCTCGATCCAGGTGCAAAAAGGCCACATCGAGTTGAACACATCCCAGCACGGGGGCTTCGCATGCGGCCCGCACGCCCGTCTGGTCTGTGTTTGGTCGTGTCGCTCCCCCAGCCATCCAATAGCGAGGTGTCCACTTTGGGGTGTGTGTGGGGGCTCCGCCCATACGGCACCGTGCCATGCATGTCATTCGCTGGCCATACACATGTACACAGGGCATACGGCACGGCCCAGGCCATGCATGTCATTTGCTGGTGGGGGGGCTCCGTCCCCCCACACCCCCCCGAGCGGATACCACGGCGAACAACATGCATGGCCTGGGGCCGTGCCGTATGCCCTGTGTACATGCATGTGGCTCCTCCATCCAATAGCAACGTTTGCTTTCGGGGGGGTGTGGGGGCGCGGAGGGCCCCTACCAGCGAGTAATACGCATGGCCTGGGCTGTGCCGTATGCCCTGTGTTCATGCATGCAGCTTCCGCATTCAATAGCAAGGTGGTCTGATCGCCCACCAGAGAACAGCGCATGCGTGCACAGACAGCTGGCATATGTGTTCCTGTCCTCCCTGCATGAGCACAACATGACGCCCAGGTGCATGCTGTCTTTACCCTGGAACCCCACAATCAGCGGTGACGTTCCTGCCCCTGGGCAGCAATGGTGGAGGCCACGTGGACGTTGGCCGCGTGTACACTGCAGTCCTTGATGCAGCTGCCGCTGCCGGGCTGCCGTGCAGCGCCAGCCCCCTTGACCTCCGCGCCAGTACCATGGCGGCCCTTGAGCTGCGGTGGCCCGCCCTGGGGCCCCGCATCCTGGCGCAGCACGCGCAGCACCCTCAGCTGCAGTCACAGCCGTCGCTCGGGTCCTACCTGCTGGCGGTGACGCATATGATATTGTTCATTGATATCAGAGCCGCTTGTATCTGTATCTGTATCTGCCTGCCCGTCAGACCGGACTTGCATTTGGCCGGAGCTGTCTGTACTGCCCATGAGCACGTGTCTCGTGCCACTGTGTGTAAGCAGCCCAGACCCTTACGGACACCCTTGACAGGCGTTGGGAGAGGCGGCGCTCAGGCGCCAAGATTAATCTGAGCGGACTTGCAGCTTAATCTAACAAGGGCCAAAGGGGGGGCCTAATCTAATCTTCCAGACCGGCCACCGCACCCCAATCCTAATCTATTGTTACCCTCTGGGGGCCTCAAGTCCCAAGGTGCCGTATGCCCTGCATTCATGCGTGCGGCATCAGGCTAAGCGTGCCATTCGCTGGTGGGGGGGCTCCGCCCCCCCACACACCCCCGTGCGGACACCTTGCCGCACGGCTGGGGAGCCCCATGCATGAACACAGCGACCACTGCACCTGTATAGCCAGCCCGCGCTCTGCTAATATGACGTCCTTACAACGGCAATATTACCGCCATTCCGCACGTATTACTAGGCCTTGCACATATGACCGTACTTTTTCCCACAGTGAGCACTTAAGGCAGGGCCCAGGCCTCGCATGCCAGTTGCACCCTGCGCCATGCACATGGCATGTCAGCTTGCCATCCACACGCACTTCCTTCACACCATTGCTGTCCGACAACGCCCGTTGATGCGGTTTCAACACGCTGTTTGTACGCGTACAACGTACTGTGCAGCCCAGACGGCGGCCCCACGGTCTAGCAAAGACGACCAAGCCGCCTCCCGACTACTACTGTGACCCCAACCCACTCCCAGAGGAAGAACCCCAGCAAAGGGCTGTCCTACCTGTTAGCCTTTCACAGCTAAACTGCTTGTGTTCGAATCTCCAGCTTAGTCCCAGGCTCCCAGCACAAGGCTCCAGGGCCGTGGTAATTCCACCCAATGCAGTCCGTCAGGCACGTGCTCGTGGATGCAGCTCACTACTTGCGTTCACAGGCGCGCTTGCAATATATCAAGCGGTGCACACGAGCTAGTAACATGCGCTGCGCCACGCGACCTGTCACTTGGCTGCCCCGCCATGCATACTGAGGGGCCCCTTTCCACTGCATCCACGAAGCCATTGAAGCCCCTGGTGCTCAATCAGGATAAGCCTAGTCTCAACCATTATCCACGGTCTTCCACGCTGCTCAATGAGGATTTGAAGCGTCTATAATTTCACAAGTCCCGACAATACTACTAAGCACTCGTCAACAGCTGTCGCTAGCCGACGTTGCGGCTTGGTGGCCTCCGACACCAACCTGTCAGCCCCGACATTTGCACTTCGCAACTTATCTGTTTATACGAACACGATCAGGGCTAGTCGGGCGATGTACTATGCTCTGGGGCGATGTACTGTGCTCATCTCTGGCGCGGAGAGCTGCGTGTTCCCGTGATAAGACCCCTTAGTGCATTTAAGCATTGACTGTAGCCAGGAATTCTGGATATAACTCAGGCTCATGGCCCTGCCGGCGGGCCCGCTGGTCGGCAGGGGGGCAGGCGGCACCCTCAGGGTGGGGCCAGCAGCAGCGGCGGAGGCGGGGGCACCCGCAGCAACAGCAACAACAGGGGCATCGCAGCAGCTAAAGCTTTTGCTGAGTTGCTGGGCGATGACGCGAGCTTGACCCCTGTCAGACTGCAGCAGCAGCAACAACAGCAGCAGCACCATGGGTCTCAGCGCCTGAGGTCGGGGGGAGCGGGCCGGGGCAGCAGCAACTGCAGGACCCGGCAGCAGCAGCCGCAGCTGCGGCCACGGCCGCCATGGCAGCTGCTGCGGCAGCCGTGTCCACGGGCCCTTCCATGGGAGGGGCCGCTACGGTGACGCAGGCGGGTGCCTTCAGGGCGGGGCAGGTTGAGGTGGGTGCCCTCCAATCCTGGTGCATCACATTGCTACTCAGACACAACCAAACGCTGATAGACTGGCACCACACCGCACGGCGCACGTGTGGGGCGACCCGCACCCTTCACAGTGTGACCGTGCACGAGTGGGCAGCACGCAGATCACTAGGCCCAGCGGCTTGATGCGCGGGTGCAGGCGCAGTTGCTGCCGATGAGGCTGGCGCAGGGGCAGGGGCCGGTGCAAGGGTAGGCGGTGCACCCATGCCGGGGGTTGGCGTCGGGCCTCAAGCGCACGATGCGTTGTGGAGGGAGCGGCAGCCCGGAGGATGCTTGCCGCGTCGCAGAAGTGTCGAACGACCGCTGCGATACGCTGCGCATCCCGTGGGTTGCTCCTCCCTCCGCAACGCCTTGCTCGCTTTAGGCCGTACACCACCACCGGCATTGGGTGCACCGCCTGGCCCTGCGGCATCCCCACTGGCTGCAGCCGCGCCTGCACCCTTGTCCCGCCTCCGGCACTCCTTGTCGCCACGCCACCACTGCGGCTGCGGCTGTTGCCGTTGCCGTTGCCCCCTTGTGGCTGTTGCCGTTGCCGTTGCCCCCCTGTGGCGCGCCCTCAGGCGCCATCGGCATCTACATCTGCATCTGCATCTGCATCTGCACCATGTCGCACACAACGTCTGGACGCATTCTCACTTGACGGCACATGCTTTCACGATACGCTGCGGCCACGCAACTTCTCATGTTATACCTACAACGGCGTGTCAATGACCAACCCTTGATGCCCTCCACCTGCGCTCCCACCTCGGCCCCTCCAAAGATTTGGAAATCCACCTTGCCGTTTTGCTACTACTACTGCTTCATCCTCGCGTTACTAGTACTTTGTCCGCGCCCCAAAACCCCAGTTGATGGGCGGGTCGCCACACGCATCACCACCTCACGCTACGTCATGATCACACGGCGCCCCTTCTGCAAACCGCAACCGCTCAGATCCTAGCTGCAAGGGCGTGCCAGTCACCAACCCTTGGCCTGCGCTCCCACCAGGAGGCCCTTCCCTCGTCATCAACTCCGTCGATCTACAGACTTTGGACGTCTTCCTCACCTCCACCCCCACCCCTTCCAAAACCCCACGTGATGGGCGTTTCTCCGCAGAGGCTGCCGCACCGCGGAGCGACAGGAGCTCTAGGTGCAGCGGCAGCAGCAGCAGCAGCTCCTCACTCGCACCACCCAGGGTCTGGTGTAGCAGGGGGAGGAGGTGGTGCGGCGCACGCGCAGGGCGACCCTCAGGCCGGGGGCCCTGCAGGCGGTGGCGGCGGATGCCCGGGGGCGCAGCTGCTGAACGCGCGGTGGGAGTTTGAGACGGATGCGGCCAGCAAGGTGCGAGGCACAACAGTTCTGACGGTCTCAATAGCTGCGCAAATGAGAATGTTATGGATGCACGTCTAGGTAAACATCGCCCCGCGACCACGGGTGCTTCCGGCCCCTCACGACTACATGGCCTCAACCAAAGCAACCGGCTCCTGCTCCAGACCCTGCAGCAGGCATCATGCATGCCCCACCAAACTTCTTAGACGTCCTCGGAACGTCTCATAGGCCCTGCCACCCTCTCCGTCACCAACTCCGATTAGCCACAGCTTAATACACATGTTGCTCCTGTGATCTTGCATCACCTGAGCTGCAACTTGGCACACCTTGCCGCCCCTCCCTACTTGCCCAGACGCCTTGCCGCTCGTCTCAACACCAACTGCAACACTGCTCCCAAGCACCAAGCACGCACCACCTTGGCCCTCCACGGGTGGTATTGTGCGCCAAGCCTTGCCCTCCCTACCCAACCCCTACGCCGCACCTCCCTACCTACACCCTACGCACCACCTTGCCCCATCTCCCCCGCACATGTGCCCCACGCCCCCCAGCTGCTCTTCGACGCTAACTCCGACTACCGGGTGGTCGGCGTGCTGGGCCCACAGGGCGCCGGCAAGTCCAGCCTGCTCACCTCGCTGCTGCTGCCCGAGGGGCTGCCGGCAGGGGCAGGAGCAGGAGCAGGGGATGTCTCCTTCCCGGTGCAGGGCCCAGGGCACGTGGCGGCGGGCTACAACTGCACTCAGGCGCTGGAGCTAAGGGTGAGGGAGAAAATGGTGGTGCAAGGGTTGGCAGGGGGTGGCTGGGGACAGGGGCTACCGCGTGGAGCGAGGAAAGGTGTGTAGCGTGTCAAGGGCAGCAGGTGGAGGATGGTGGCTTGGCGCTACCGGGGAGAGCTGGGGGTGAGGGCGGCGTGTGAGGGGGGTGGCGGCGTAGGGGTGTGGTGAGGCTTGGGCCGAGGGCGAGGGGAGGGTGTGTGTGCTCCGGAGGCCGTGCGGAGGGACGGAGGGTGAGCCGGGGCTACAGGGGGCGAGGGAGGGCTTGTGACGCATGTGCGGAGGGCCTGTGGATGGCGGTGCGTTAGGGGTGGGCCCAGACACGCGGGCATTAGGGATTGTGGTGGCTGGTGTTTGCGGTACGCACGTGTGGGCCCGGTGTGGGGCGCCGGTGAGCTTGCGGAGACTGCGGGTGCGCGTGGGCGTGGCGGCGGGGGTTGTCTGGGGAGTCCTGGGCAGACGGGAGCGCGTGGGGCTGTGGTGGTTGGCGTGTGGGCAAGCGCGGAGGTGCTGTGGAGTGCCAGCGTGCTGGCCGGGGTTGCGGCGGGTGGGGAATACAGCTGTGCTGGCCGCCGTTGTCGTGGCGGGCTGTGGCGGGCAGGTGTGGGTGTGCTGTGGAGAAATAGCGGTGCTGGTAGAGCTGATGGTGAGCGGCGGGCGGGCGGGCATGCATGCATGGCACGTGGCATGGCGCGTGGCACTGCAACACACGAGGTAGCGGCGGGTGACCGAACATGTACGGCACGGCGTGGCACGTGGCACACTGGTAACGCGGTCGAACACGTGTCCCAAGCCAGCATGACACTGGCTGTCGCGTCTTGTCCCGTCCAGCACACTGCAAGCTCTGACCCACCTCTTCCCTGCCTTCCTGTCATCCCGCAGGCCGTACCTGACCTGCCGTTAACCCACGCCTCAGGGGCAGCAACCACCGCCATGGGCCGCGCCATAGGTACGACCGTACGGCATCCCACCTCCTGGCCGTACGCTGCATTGTCTCACCCGCCGTACGCGTGCGGAACCTTGCCAACGACCATTGTTCCCTAATCGATTAAGCCTGCCCCCGGTAGCTATGCCATGTTGTACCTCGGCGGAGTGGGTGCCTTGACTTGCCGTGCTACGTCATGCCGCGCCATGCCGTACGATTTAGATCCATTCCTTCACTCCTCCCCACCTCGCTCCACCCCTCCCACCTCTGCAGCCCACGTGGACCTGCTGGCGGCATGTGGGTCGGGCAGCGACGCCAAGGACCAGGACCAGGACAACACACATGGCCTTAGTACACAGCACCACCAGCAGAAGCAGCAGCAGCAGCAGTCCCACCCGGACCACCGCCACCTCAACTTCTGGGCCCTGCCGCGGCTGTTCGGACCCGCCAGGTGGGCTTGGGCTCCGTATGCTCAGGGACGCACGATTGTGCTGCACAAAGCCATATCAGCTGCGGAGTATCGTGTCGTGCATGGTGCTCAGAGACCAGCTGATTTACTCGTCCTTCCCCCCCGCCTTCCTAACCCACGGCCCAGCCCAGCTGCTGCAGCTTCCCCGGCCCCCCGTGCACCGGAACCAGGCTTGGATCCACAGCGCTGCACTAGTCAGCTACCTCGCACACCAGGTGACACATCCTCCGCGGCCCGTAGTATACAAGCATCACTTTCAATGTACACCCAGAAAATACTCGTACACTTGTGCAGAATTGCTTTACCTACCCCTGAAACACGCGCTGAAGGCACAGGCGTGCGTCCTCCCTGAGGACCGCACTCGACACAGTTGCACTTCCAGTCAAGTACGCGCACACCACTAGTACAACCTCAAAGTCGATACAAATGCCAATTACACAACTGCGTCATCGTAGAGCAGGCCAAGAGACCGCAATGTATCCCCTAAAGCGGCTTAGCCAGACCAGCAAGCAGCGGAGAACCCCTCTGGCCATACACAAGAAGCGACGCAGACCCCACCAGCCAACACCACGCGAAGGCAGTCAGACATGTGCACTTACTGTCCAGCCGGTGAAATGCCCGAAACAGCAACCGGGCCCGACAATCTGTCCAGGGACGGCTTGCAGATCTATCTGATGAGCACCTGCGGCACTCTGTGCACTCTGGGAGTGGGTGTGGTGCGTGTCTGGTGTGGTTTGTACCTGCACATCATGCACTACAGACCGTATTACACCGCCCCCAGCGCCCAGCCGTTGACACCGCCACCAGCCAGTGGCCCTTAACATTACACCATGTCCTCACCAACGCCCACCATTCACACCCTCACTACTACACCCCTTTGCACTCATCTCCACTCCCCTTACCCCTTCTCCCAGTGCACGCAGAGGGTGACTCCTACTGACAGAGTGACATGTGGCGTCAGGGCGGCGGCCTGTGCGTGCTGGTGGTGCAGGACAGCGGCCACGTGGTCATTTATGACGCCGGCAGCGGCAAGGCCATCTGGGAAAGCGGCAGGCGGCTATGACGTGCAACAACACATTGGATGTACGATAAGTAGTAAAGAGACGTTCAAGTGTGACAGCATTGCTGCCTACAGAGCAGCTGGATACACGAAAGACGAAACTACCACAGTGGGGTCGCTCGCTTGGCTGTGCGGGTGTACGGACGTTGGGATCTGCAGTGAGTTGGCGGGCTGGGGCGGAGGATGGGGCCTTGGTCCAGGGGTGTGCAACTGTTAAGACACAGGGCCTCGTCTGTACACAGCGAGGTTAAGCGCTGAGAAGGGTGGCATGCTGGCAACGGTGGTACCTGGTACGGATCACCATGATAGCTTGGTGGAACCGGTGCTGTGGAGCAAGGACATGTATACAATATGTGGAGATTTTGTGGACACGCAGGGCTGGGGGTCTAGGCGTGGACTTTGGGCTCACAGCACGGCACCGTACACCGGGGGGCATATGCTGCCTGTGCAAGGCACCGCACCTGCTTAGGAACTGAACGACTGATGCCTCCGGAAGTATGGATTGCTTTAGGCAGCTGCTGCAATGGACTTTGTTTCGGACTTGAGTGGGGTGCAACTGGCACGCGACCATGCGACTTTGCGAACGGTTTTGAGGTGTAAGCACGAGTAGCGCTCCGCAGTCCATTGCGCATGCCATACGGGTTTGCACCTTACATGTACGAGGTCTAGGCATGGTGCACTTGTTTCAGGCAAACAAAGACGGTTCACAGGCACTGGTTGCCACCTTACAGCCCACACATACGATAGGTGCACGCATGTACACTCGCATCGTTTGCCGGTGCCCAATGTCAGTTGCCATATGCGCCTGTGCTCCGTCCTCCTCATTGCGTACAGGCCTCACCCAATAATGGTCTTGAGCTCTTGCAGACAATCTCCTACTGCACATCTTTCAGCGCAAAAAATTGCTACGGTATGCCCGATGCAACACTAGGTACCGGTATGTACGGCATGCATGACGAACAATGAAGCGCACATGCATGACGATGCACCGTCGTCACCAGGTGTGTGCAGGCGCGTTGGTGCCGTGCCCTTGGCCAAACGGTGTGTGCATGTGTGGCTGTGTGCACGTGCATTATGCTTTTCCCCAAGTCCTAATACACAACCAGGGTCTTAGTTGCGCCCTCTGCACCCAAAACTGCCAAGATCACACGCCATTGCAAGGGGCCGGGCCGCACATAACTGTCTTCACAGTTACCCCGGCCCTTCTGACAGCCCCCAAGGTCCCCTACGGGGCAACGACGCGAAGCCAAAGACCAATGAAAGCTTTCAGCCCGAACAGCGAGGGCCCGGAGGCTTTCAGACAAATAAGCTACCATCACCTTCCTTCCTTCGTTTCCACACCGAGGAAGTAGGTGACAGATTACCGCCTCTTCCTTCCGACCTCCTGTTTAGCCGAAAAGCCTCCCTTTCTTTCGGCTTGGCTGCGGCCGCCACCGCCATTGCCGCCGCTACCCCCCTTTCCGAACCCTTCCAAGCTGTGCGCTGCCTCCTCAGAAGTCCGCAAACGTGCCCTTGGACTTGTACGCTTTGTTGCGGAACGCGCGGGTATCCACCTGGGGGCGTGTGTATCAAGGGAGGCGGAGTGGGATTGTGGGTCAACATAGATCGATGGCATGGAGCCGTCGAAAAGCAGCTGATCTGAATGATGTGGCTCGCTGTGAGTGCACACAGTAACACCGGTAAGCAGCCACGTGGAGCGCATGCAAAGGGACCGTCAACACCTGTTACCAGTATCTTTCTGTGCCGTCCCTCCCCCCTCCCACCTGCACGGGCGCGAAGTTGCACGTGTGCCCACACCGCAACAGACCCAGTTCACAGGTGCAGCAGGCCGTGTGTTATAACACACAGCCGGGCAACAGCTCTATCGCCCTTTCCCCTCCAACCTGCATGGGTGCGAAGTTGCACGTGTCCCCCGCGCCGCGGGCTGGCGGGGGATGTACGGCGCCGGCAGCTGCTTGACTGCGGGTACGAAGGGAAGTGTAGTTGTGGGGTGGTGGGCTTGGGTGTGGGGTAGTGGGTTTGGGTGTGCGGGTGTCAGGAGGTCAGGTGGGGGCGAGCGAGGGCGGCAGGGCAGGGGCACTGACCCCAGGCCATCTATCACCAACCCTGTTGCAAGATGTACAGCTTGTCAGCTTGCCACGCGAGATACAACCGTTCCCCTTGTGATGAACGGCCGCCCACCCTAGCCGCTGCCGCACGAGCGCACATGCACCATACACAGCACCGTTGCCGTAATGTACGGCACCGTACGACACTACTCACCCGCGAACTTGTCCCACTCGGAGCCCGCGAACCAGGGGTGCGCTTGATCTCCGCTGCGCCCTCCCTGCCCGCGCCCGCCCTGAACAGCGGGTTGGGGTCCAGCAGGCGCTCCGCCAGGTGGCGCAGCTCCTTGGAGAAGTGCTTGGGGAAGGACAGCTCGCTGCGTGAGGCATGTGTATTAAGGGTGCATGAATGTGTTGGCTGCAGGGCAGCTAGTTGGCTGTGTACGGATGGCGATGCTCGTCTGGCTCGTCCAGGTCCACGTCCGACACAGCGACATGGCACCTAGTCATTAGCCCAACTTTCTTTCCAGGTTGCAGGCCCCCACAGGTATAATACAGGGTTTAACAGGTAATACACATGCCTCACCGTGCGCACATCTTGCGGAACATGGCCAGCCTGTCCTCGTCCATGAAGGGCGGCAGGCCGGCGCACAGCTCGTACACCAGCACGCCCAGCGCCCACCAGTCGGCGGCGCCGTTGTGGCCCTTGCTCATGATGATCTGATGGGGTTGGGGGGGGGGACATGTGTATTAGCTTGATGGAGTATGTGTACCAGTCTAATACCGAAGCCGTGACGTTGTAGAGCGGAACCTGGTCTTGGCGGAGGGGTAGACATGTCGACCGTCGGCTCCAGCGGCATAGCAGGACATGGCTCGTGCGAGTACGCCCAACCGCTCACCTTAACAGTACAAGAGTATGTGTATTAGATGGGCGGCGGCGCCGTTGTGGCACTTGTTATGATGATCTGATGGGGTTTGGGGGGGGGCTTGATGGAGTATGTGTATTAGCTGGGAGGCGGCGCCGTTGTGGCCCTTGTTCATGATGATCTGATGGGGTTGGGGGGAGGGGCATGTGTATTAGCTTGATGGAGTACATGTATTAGCTGGGAGTTGTGGCCCTTGTTCATGATGATCTGATGGATTTGGGGGGGGAGGGCATGTGTAGTAGCTTGATGGAGTATGTGTCTTAGCTTGGAGGCGGCGCCGTTGTGGCCCTTGTTCATGATGATCTGATCGGTCTTTAAGGGGGGTTGCGAGGGCTGTGTCGGGGCAGAGCTGTGCGGCGCGCCGAAGCCGAGGTACTGGTAGGGGTTGAGGCGGGTACGGTTGAGGAGGCTTGCGAACCTCGCAACCCCCAACCCTTAACCCACAATCTCCTAACCCCCACGCCGCCCCACCTCTGGCGCCAGGTACTCCGGCGTGCCGCACAGTTCCGCCCCACCACACAGCCCTGGCACCCCACACCCGTTAACCCTCACGCTCCTTAACCCACACGCCGCCCCATCATAGCATACACTGGAAGACACACCCAAACCTCACAAAGACAAGGGATTCCGTTCCTTGCGTGCAACCATTCCGCGGCATAGGTGCAACTAAAGGAACCTGTGGGTTAAGGGTGCAACTAAAGGAACCTGAGGGTTAAGGATCAGCAGGGGTATCTGCGCCAGCGCCTGAGATGCACCCTCACAGTCGCACGAACCCCGCCAACTGCTGCTGCTGCTGCTGCTGCTGCTAACACACAGAGCACCTTACCTGCAGATCCATCAGCAGCGCCGCCATGGGATCCCGGTACATTATTCGCGGTCGTGCAGGACCCACACACCCCATTCGCTAACACACATGCATCCCACCTGCAGCTAATACACATGCCCCACCTGCAGGTCGATGAGCAGGTTCTCCGGCTTGAGGTCCCGGTACACCATGTCCCTGTCGTGCAGGTACTCCAGCGCCAGCACCACACTGGCGGCGTTGAAGCGGGCGTGGGACTCGTCCAGGGCCCGGCTGCAGGTCTGTGAGGAGCATGTGTATTAGCAACAGGGGTGCATGTGTGTTAGCGGGTGGATGCATGGCAATGAGTCTCGTCCAGGGGGCGGCTGCGGGTCTGCGAGGAACATGTGTATTAGCAGCAGGGGGTGCATGTGAGTTAGCCATTGGATGCACGTGTGTTAGCGCATGGGTGCATGGGTATGGAGAGCGCAAAGGAGCAGGCATGGCCCGCGCGGCTGCGGGTCGGAGGGGCAGCAAGGAGCAGCAGGTGCACACGTGCAGGAGCGGGACTGTGTATTAGCTTTGGAGAGCAACAACCTGCAACAACACGCTCCTGCAGGTAGGCGAACAGCTCCCCTCCCAGCACCACCTCCATCATCATGCTCTCCTCCCTCCCCACACGCGTTAATATACACCGGTGGTTAATACACACCCCACACACCTGCAGGAAGAGCTCCCCTCCCAGCACCACCTCCATCATCATGTACAGCGTGGTGTCGTCCGTGGCAGTGCCCTCCAGCTTCACCAGGAAGGGCGAGTCACACACTCCGCCATCAGCTCCTGCGGCGCATGTGTATTAGGTGTGTATCAGGTGTGGTGTATTAGGTCTGTGGCAGTGCCCTCCAGCCTCACCAGGAACGGCGAGTCGCACACCGCCATCAGCTCCTGCAGCACGTGTGTATTAGGTGTGTACTAGGTGTGGGGTCGTCTGTGGCCGTGCCCTCCAGCTTCACCAGGAAGGGCGAGTCGCACTCCGCCATCAGCTCCTGCAGTGCGTGTGTATTAGGTGTGTACTAGGTGTGGGGTCGTCTGTGGCAGTGCCCTCCAGCTTCACCAGGAAGGGCGAGTCGCACTCCGCCATCAGCTCCTGCAGTGCGTGTGTAATAGGTGTGTACTAGGTGTGGGGTCGTCTGTGGCCGTGCCCTCCAGCTTCACCAGGAAGGGCGAGTCGCACTCCGCCATCAGCTCCTGCAGTGCGTGTGTAATAGGTGTGTGCATGAGGTTCTTGCATGGGTCGCCGTGCAGTCAACAGCCACAATGAGGTTCACCCACCCACGTGCAGTCTCCACGTCAGGTACTCAACGAGGCCCTAATTCTCCTACACCCCGATAGCACTCACTCCGTGCTAACACACAACCTGGGCAGGTGACCCACACGCCCATCCGTTAACCCACGCCCACCTTCTCCCCCTTCACGTGCTCCACCAGGCCCTGCTCCTTCCCCTACGCTCCCATTACCTGCTCATACAGCCCGCGGCCTGTTGCGCACCCGCTAACCCACACGCGCGTCCGCTAACCCACGCACGCCTATCCGCTAACCCACGCCCACCTTCTCCCCCTTCACGTGCTCCACCAGGCCCTGCTCCTTCCCCTACGCTCCCATTACCTGCTCATACACCCCGCGGCCTGTTGCGCACCCGCTAACCCACACGCGCGTCCGCTAACCCACGCACGCCCATCCGCTAACCCTCGCCCACCTTCTCGCGCTTGACGTGCTCCACCAGGCCCTGCTCCTTGACGAAGGCCTTGCTGATGACTTTGAGCGCCAGGTGCTGCCCGCGGTAGCACACCAGCAGGGGGGGAGGTTCGCATGGGCGGTGCTACACTAGGGTCCCTTGGAAGCACCAACTTTGACGCCGTCCGAGCAATACAAACAAGTAATATTACATGCAAGAATGCCATTTAGCACTCGTCGTACAGTATCTGCCACGTTATGGGGTGGGGGGGGGTCCAGTCCGTGGGGGTCAAATTGGGAAAAGTAGGCATGAGGTCGGGAACTTCTACGTCCCCCCCTCCTGTCCTTGAGGTGCTCAAAGCGCCAGATCCCGTCCTGCCCAGCGGATCAGGGACGCTCACCCATGCTAATACACAGCCGCGCTAATACACGTGCGCCCACCTCCTTGAGGTGCTCGAAGCGCCAGATCTCGTCCTGGCTGCCCAGCAGGTCACGGAACGCTTACCCATACTAATACACAGCCGCGCTCATACACGTGCACCCACCTCCTTGAGGTGCTCGAAGCGCCAGACCTCCTCCTGGCTACCCAGCGGGTCACGGAACGCTTACCCATGCTAATACACATCGGGACGCTAATACACACGCACGCACCTCCTTGAGGTGCTCGAAGCGCCAGATCTCGTCCTGGCTGCCCAGCAGGTCACGGAAGGCGTTGGCGCTCAGGCAGTAGCACGTCAGCCCCCCGTCGGCCTGCAGTGGGTTAGGAGACAGGGGTGCTCGCCACAATGCCACGTGGCATAACACCCGCTACGCGATATCCATCGTACGCTCGGTCCATCGCTTCCTGAGAGCGTAGTACGGAACACAGCAGACCACCAGTGCGTGACTCGCCGTGCTGAGCCACACTGCCACCCCGGACGCGAACAGTCACTCACCACCACGTCCGCTGCACACGTGTCTCCCCTCACCTGCCGGTGAACCGCACACGCTAACCCACACGCAATCCTCAAACACATACACCACCACCACGTCCGCTGCACACGTGTCTCCCCTCACCTGCCGGTGAACCGCACACGCTAACCCACACGCAATCCTCAAACACATACACCACCACCACGTCCGCTGCGCGCGTGTCTCCCCCCATGAGCGCCCGCTCCCCAAAGTACTGACCCGTGGTGTTGCGGGCCACCACGCCGCCAGCCGGGTCCTTGACCACCGCACAGCCGCCCTGCGTGTGTTAGATGTGTATGAGGGCATGGGCACCGGGTTGTATGTAGCCAAACTAATGACCACAGCCGAATGGTTCTTGGACAGAAGTTGGGCGGAACTTGGTCCGGGTTGTATGTTAGCAGGTGGTGTTAGCCGGCCAGCACCCCACCAGCAGGGAGCGACGGCATCGCTGTGTTGCGACATGGAGGTTGGGATGCCTACGGGTTGGACCTGCAGCACAATTGAAGCCCAGCAACTGAGACACCTGCCCGTCAGCGCACCACACGCAGCACACACGTGGCCGAACGCACGCTAGGTCACTGGGCACGGCTCACCTTGACGATGTAGAACTCGTTGCCGGGCTCCCTTTGCGGAACACATAGCGACGCGCCTTGAACTCAACCTGTGGGTTAGGGGTCCCGTAGAGCCGGTGAATACGCAGGATGCAGGAACGGAAGGGTACCGGCCAGGCGGGCAGCGAGGGGGCAGGGGTGCGCCGGCCGCCCATGCTCAGGCACACTCGTACACACCGCGTTGCCTGTACCAATATACGCCTGATACATCTGCATCAGGCGTATATTGCTTGCGTCCCGGGTCCCGCACTGCATCACACTCGTGCACATCACATGACCTTACGAAGATGTGAGTGTAGGTGCCTCCCTGTTGCCGAAGCACACACCCAATAACACACAGCCGTCACCAGCGTGAGTGCGTCCACCAGCAGCGCCTTCTGGTGGCCAATGCACGCACTCGCTAATACACACCCCCATAATACACAGCCCTCACCAGCATGAGTGCGTCCACCAGCAGCGCCTTCTGGTGGCTGAGCGCCTTCTGGTGGCTGATGCACGCACTCCCTAATACACACCCCCTTAATACACAGCCCTCACCAGCGTGAGTGCGTCCACCAGCAGCGCCTTCTGGTGGCCAATGCACGTACTCCCTAATACACACCCCCTTAACACACAGCCCTCACCAGCGTGAGTGCGTCCACCAGCAGCGCCTTCTGGTGGCTAGACAGCTGCTTCAGCATGGGCACCTGGTGGGGGCGGGGAGCCATGGAGAAGTGCAGAGAGGATTCAGAACCATGCAGGGTATGTACCAGTCTAATACCGAAGCCGTGACGTTGTAGAGCGGAACCTGGTCTTGGCGGAGGGGTAGACATGTCGACCGTCGGCTCCAGCGGCACAGCAGGACATGGCTCGTGCGAGTACGCCCAACCGCTCACCTGAACAGTACTCACCTTGATTGTCCCGTTGGTGAAAAGCTGAGGGCCGACTAGCCCGGCCAGGTCGGCGGCTCGAAATGCGCCTAAAGTGTGCCTAGCAACCCACGCAGACCCCGCAATACGCGACACCAAAGCAGTATGCAGCGCATGCAGGGTATGTAAGGACTGAGCCCCTCACATCGCTGTTGGCGTGTGTCGCCCAGGAGCAGTCGCGTGCATTGAATGCTCAGCAAGGACCATGTCCACCCAGCTCGGTGCAGGTACGCGCGCCACGTTCTGCTCGTGGTGCTGCCAGCTAATACACGTCCACACCGCTAATACAAGTCCGCGCCGCTAACACACGTGCACCCCCACCCGCACCTGGTCCAGCAGGTGGTGCCGCGCAACGTTCTGCGCGTGCGTGAAGTTGCGCTTCACGGCCATGAACACGGCGCGCTCCATAACCCACACCACGCAGCTGCATGATTTGGGGGAGGAAAGAGGCATGGGAACACCTTTAGGCGTGGGCGGAATAGGTGCGGATGAAAGCAGGCGCTGTAGCGCACCCCACGAGTGGGCGCCTGCAAAGCTACAGCCGCCCCAGAAGCCTAGCACATATGCACAACGAGTACCAGATACCATGTATCGCACACTATAACGGTGGCGGAGGTGAGTGCCGGCAGCTCAGCTGTACGGCACGTGCCCTGCTCAAGGGTACGGCTGCCGTACGGCTCCGCAGGACGTACCTCTTGGTCGCACGTACAGTGGCGGCGCACGGCGCGGTGTACAGCAGGGCCATCTCGCCGAATGCGCTTCAGGGGGAGCAGCGTGGAACGTGCTGGGGGGCAGGATCGCCGGGCCCGCGCACCCACACCTCGCACTAACCCTGGAGTACCCGCGGCGGGGTTGGGGGAGCGGGTGGGTTGACAGGCGGGAGGGCGTACTGCGTGCATGGGTAAAACTGGATGGTGTTGGAGTGGTGGGCAAGAGGTCGGCGTGGCGTGGGTTGCGGCATGGGTGCGGGTGCAGCTGTTGACCAACATGTTTAGTGCCGTATGTGGGTTAACACGTCCTCCCCTTCCTTTCCTTCCTCCTCGGCCCCACCTGCTCCAGGACGTAGAAGCGGGAGGCGTCGGTGTCCCCTGACGGATGATCTCCGTACCCGCGTCCACAGAGACCTGAGGGTCATGCGTTCAGTTAGCGTTCAGTAACAGTTGTCAGAAGGTGCTGGGTTCGTACTCCTCCAGGTAAGAAAAAGGAAGGTACGAGCGGACCAGCAGCGGGGGCCAGGCGATGGCCTGTGAACTGAGCAGAAGCACAGTTGGGCCAGTAGGCCGTGACGCCGTGTGGGGTGTGCAGACGGCTGCCCAAGGTTGCTCTGCCATGTGCCCGCATCAAACGCATCAATTGGCTGGCTTTTAGTTGCTGCTGCACTTACATGAAGTACTGCCCGACCCGTGCTAGGGCTGTGCCATGCGGTGCCGTACTGCCGTACAACGCGCACAGAGTGCATGTCGGGCCCGTCCACCCTGTCCCCCCCCCCTCACCGTGTGCATGGAGTTTGGCAGCGGCTCCATGAAGCCGCCCCATTGCAAGATGCGCAGATGCGGCTGCAAGGCCCGCCAGTGCAGCCATTGCGCCATTAGTGCCAGGGTGGATGCGGAGGCAAGTAGGCTGGAGGCTCGAGGCCGGTACAGCCACGGCAGTGCAGGCGTGAGTTGGTGAGGGCGGCTTGGACAGGAGCTGAAGACGGGAGCTTCAGGGGTCCCGGGCGTGTGGGGGTTGGTGGGCGTGCAGGCAGATGGGTAGGGCACCGTAGGCTGGCCCCGCATGCTGTCGTGCTGAAGCGTGTCTTCACCCTAACTTCCACGCCTGCCTTCTGAACCCAGGTTCGGACGGATGGCCTGCGTCACAATATAACAGTAACGTCTATTATCATGATGATGCTGTTGCGCACTGCAACATCGCTGCTTCTTAGCCACGCATGCGAAACCTCCTTGCTGCTCGTTGTGCGACTGCCCACTGGGACGTGTAAAACCCGCTGTGCAAACACGTGTGTCAGGCTATGGCGTACGGGTGACGGCGCTGTGCCGTTATGAGATGTTCGTCAGGAGGGACCCAACCGCAACGCATCACGCAGCTTACTTGTCGGAGCGCGAGGCCGGTGAGCCGTGCCACATGCACCACAGCCTCCAGGTGGGCCCGGGTCGCAGCAGGCATCTGCCAACACACAGCTCCGCATGGCGTGCGGAGGGTGCAGGCGGGCTGCAGCTGCCCGCAGCAGCCCCGCCCGCCCTGCGGTGCAGCGCTGGCGTGCCTCGAAGAAAGTGGCGTCATCGGCGTGATGGGACAACTGGGCAGGAGCTGAGAGACCAGGTACTTGTTGGCAGCTGTGGCAGCCTGGGAGTTTGAGGTGCTAGCTCGGGAAGCTAGCAGCATCCAGCCCTACTCAAGAGGCAACGACGCATGCCAGTCCTTGTATCGTTGCTAGCGTCTAAGCCGACAAGCGACAGGCGTGCTCCAGTGAAAGCGAGAAGCCATCGCCAGTCGCGCACGCAATTGCCTCCGTCGGTATACTTCCAGCCTTAGCCTTCTCGGCTGTTACACTGCCAACATCTATGGGAATAAGGTTTAGCCGGGCCCGGCTTAATAGCAGGCTACCGCTGCAGCGATGCTGCAGGCAGGCTGCAGGGCAACGGAGAGTTTATTCCTTGGCGTTGCCACAATTCATAGTATTTACCGAGCCATGGCCGCTGGGTCGCAAGGCGAATGACGCGCTCAGACGGGCCCCAAGACGGTTGTGCAGGTACGCTCGCTCATGCGCCGGGACAGAGGAGTCGCCCGCGTCCTGGCTCACACGTCACAGGATGCACCTCACTTGTCCGGCGGGTAACTCATCCCTGGCCACTGCAACACGACTGCAGCTGAAGACAAACAGCTGTGCAGGTGACACTGTGCATACAGTAAGTCGACGGGCTGTGGGCTCGTGCCTGCTCAGCTGCTCGTTACCGTAGGAAGTCCTAGGGAGACCCCTCTACCCTGGGTCAGGTCCCCATCTGCGTGCTGGGGGAAACGAGTCTCCACGGCGTACAAGCAGGATTACCAACGCAGTACCTGGCAGTATGCAGACAGGCAACAACATGCGGGACCCCGGTACACACCTAAAAAAAAAAAAACTACACTGAAAGTGGTGTAGGTGACAGGTTTGGACTAATGGTACAGTACCGGTACGACCACACGACATGTGCACCTGCTGCCCCGTGCTGTAGAGTGTTGACTTCGCGTGCGATACAGGCCCCAAAGACAAAAAGGAGACCCCGGCACATATCAAGACGCTGTAGCCCCTGCAGTGACGCACGACTCATCATGACTGCAAGCCAGCAGCTACGTTGAGCGCCACGTACATCCTATGTAAAACCTCCGACCAACCTCGCGCATGTCCACACCATGTGTACGGAACTGCTGTACCAAGCATGGAAGTTGATGTCATCTGCGTGTGGGTATGTCCCATACCCGTTCAACCAGCACACGCATTGTCTAGCCACAGTTCGACGCCGGCTGCAAACACAGCCTGCCACGTGCCAAGCTGACCCTTGGCGGCTTAACGCTCACATACACACAAGAGCCCATGTGCCCAGCTTTAGCGTAGCACGAAAGAACACTACTATTGCCGCCCTGTTTCCACACAGTTCAAAACCCCAGAAGCAAACTTGGGTTGACGCAGGAACTCGTCTTGAACCCTTGGCCAATAACGCTTTCATCCCAGTCCCATATCCCTGCCGTACAAGCACGCCTCGTATCCTACCACCAGCCAGCCGCACACCATTCCGAAGTCTACAAAGCTGCAAGTGTCGCTCCCTAACGTGTAACTTCCATGGCATCCTGTAGCCTACATGTCCACGCCCCCACCACTAGCTAGCAGCGTGCATGACAACCTGACTGCCACCACCCCCTCCGTGCACTTGCCGCAAATCAGGGCCCTAGGCCCAGGCACTCGCCGCCGCCTTGAAGCATGATGCTCGGGGCAGCAGGTCCACAGTGGCTCCAAAGCCACCCCGCTTGGATGCCCCGGAGCCGCCCATCATTGGCCTCAGGAGAAGCGGCCGTGCGTTGTCGATGGGCGCATGCTCTGCTGTGGAGGGCAGTCGAGGGGCATGGAGGCCAGGAGCACACTGAACCAGCAGGGGAGGAAAGGGCCCGGCTGCACAACACAATGCAGGAGTCAGGTAGGTCTGACTGCTTGAAAAAAACAGGAGCACAAGTGCCTACATGCGCATGCTTTGCAGGGCGGGAGCTCTGATATGATGGGACTGACTGGACACAGTCAGTGTGTACAGAATGAGCCCTGAAGCCCCAGCGCACGCAGTTCCCCATGGTTCAGCTCCCCATGGTTTAGCGCTCTGCACAACAGCGCTAGCGCACTTCGCCAGCTGGCAGGTGCGCTGGTTAGGCTTAAAGTGTGCATTATCAAGAAAATTCACAGGGGCAGCTAGGTCTCCTGGTCAAAGCCCAACATATGACGCGACCCAATGCATGTAGTCAACCAAGTCGCGTGTTGTACTCCCACACCACCGACACGCCGGCCGGCCCAAACACGCGCCGGGCGGCCAGGAAGGTGGCGCAGGTGGGCGCAGGTGGGCGCCGCCACCTCGCCGCGCCCGCTGGGCGCCATGGTCTCGTGGGCGGAGCCGTAGGCCAGCTCCAGCGCCGCCGCCCCCTGGCCGGCCGCATGGGCGGCGGCGTGCAGCCGCCGCTGCACGCGCGCCCAAAAGCCGTCCAGCACCGACCGCTTGCCCAGGTACCGGGACATGTTGGCGCGGCTCTCGCAGCGCCGCAGCGCCACCCCCCACCAGTCATCCCAGTGCGCGGCCTGCACGGCCAGGTACGCTTCGAGCTGCGCGCGGTCTGCGCCGCGCAGCCCCCCGGCGTCGCTCAGCGCGGTCTGGCGCTCGTACTTGAACGTCACTGCCACGCCGTCCGTGTCCAGGGCCGGCGACAGGCGCCAGCCCTTCTTGGCTTTGAGCGACAGGCGCCGCGGCGCGAAGACCAGGTAGAACAGCTCCAGCACCGCGTCGTCGTAGCGGATCAAGCAATTTGGATGTGCCTATCGTCGGCCGTTGGCCGTCGCTTGTGCAGGATGGTGACTTGCTAAAACAGCGCAGCATACTGAATTGGCTTGGCAGTCGGTTCGGCTCGGCAAGGCAGCCCAGGCAGCCGGCGGCCGAGGCATGGGACAGCGCCCCTGGCAGGAAAGGACCTACAGGCCCAGGCACCACCAAGCCCCAGCCGCCCGCGTCCTCGCCTTGGCGAAGCGGTCCATGGCCGCCACCTTGTCGCCGTACGTGCCCCCCACGTGGATGTTGATCTTATTGTACGGCGTGGCGGGCAGGAAGCCCCTGTACGGCAGCAGAGCGGCAGGGGCAGCAGTCTGCCTCTCGCACGCATCGTTACTGCAGGTCCGGACAACGACACTGTGCACAGCTCCTCCCTGTTGCTGCTGCTTCCCGAACGTGACGCAATACTCAAGCTGTGGTGCTCCCAATGCAGCCAGCCACACGTGGAGTGCCCATGCCCTGACGTATAGCGGAACCCATACATCCAGCACTGACACAATTTCGACGCCAGCCTTTGCTTTTCTTTGATCCACATGAGGTCGAAGATGCGGCTGTGCACCTCCAGCTCCTTGATGCTGGTCTCCACCACCTAAAGGGGGAGAGGGCCGGGTGGCAACAGCACGGAGCTGATCGCACAGGCGCCAGTGCATACTCGCAGCTGGTCGGCCACAGTGCAAAGACCAGGACATGGCCAAGAACAGCAAGTGCACCTGGTCCCGGTACGGTAGGCAACTGCGCTCGAAGAGCGACAGGACCAACCAACAACAAAGACACACGTGCACCTGGTCACGGCGCACAAAGAGCATGCTGTCGCTGGAACACGCGATGTGCATGGGCGGCAACAAGGGAGGCCGGGCGCACACGCAGGGGCTCCGGCGCAACAGCGGGCACACAACCGATAAGGGACAGCACCCAGACAGCCCCCAAGCCAACCTGTAACTCACTTGTCGCTGGCTATCTTGGTGAACTCCGACGGGTGGAAGGTGAGGCGGTGGCCGAGGCACTTGGCTGCGGCGCCCGCCTCCGCCAGCGACTGCGGTGGTGTGAGGTGAAGGCGGCGTGGGTCACGTAGGAGACGCGGGGGAGAATGAAGGTGCACGGCAGCGGCTGCAAAGGTTCTGGCAGCGCAAGGCAACGGCGGAAGGCAGCGGCACGAGTCGGGTAGCACGCGTAAACAAAGACAGCGTACCATGGCCGTTGACCCGGTACCACGCCCACCCGCCTGCCCCCTGCCCCCGGTCCCCCTCAGTAGCCCACCTGTGTGATAGCCTCTGCGTCGGGCAGCTCCTCCAGCGTGTAAAAGGACATCCAGGGGAAGATACCTGGTAGGTGCAGGGGCGACAGGAGGGAGAGGTGTGCAGGGGCGTAACTGTGCAAGGTGCCAGGATTGCCTGTGGAGGGGGCCCGTGCAGTGCGTGATTAACCTTGACAGGGAAGAAGCGACAATTGCAGGTACGGGGCGATAGCAGCTGTGCCGGCAGCAGCGGTGTGGACACAAAACACATACAGTTGCGCGGTGCACCAAGTCGTGACCACCTGGAGCTCCGAGCTGCGCCCCGCCCCGCCCTTGATGCGCACCCACCCGATGACAGGCGGAACAGGCGTATGCCGTGCGCCTCGTTCCAGTGGATCTGCGCCAACAGGTCTCGGGCGTTGGCGGCGGCCAGGCGGCTGACGAAGGGCAGCCCCTTGGACTGAAAGCCGGCCTTGTTGGTGTCCCTGGGGTGAGGTGGGAGCGGGTTGGGGGTTGAGCGGTCAGGCCGAGGATGCGACGTGTGCCAACAGCGCACGGTCAACGCAGTCAACGGCCATGTGACGTAGTACGGTAAGCGCCACCCTCAAGGCCGCCTCCACGTGACTCTTCAGCCGGTAGGCCGCCAGAGGTTTTCTCTTCCTTTGTGCGCAGGGGTCCTACCTCCCTGTTCCTATGTGCCGGATGCTGCACACGGATGCGCACAAGTCCCCGCACCTGCTGGTGAAGATGTGGTGCTCCCTCAGCAGGCAGGCGTAGCCCAGGTTGGGCAGCGTGGCGGGCACAGGGTGCACCGTGGCGGGCTGCGGCGGGTCCGGAACAACCTTGACCTTGTTCGCCTTCGCCCTCCCCTTGCCCTTCCGCGCGCGCTTGCCTGTACCACCCTCCTCCTCCTCCCCTTCCTCTGCCTCCTCCTGCTCCCCCTCCCCACACCCGCAGCAGCCGCCCCCCTGCTCCTGTCCCTGCTCGCCCCGCCTGGAAATTTCCCTAGGAGCGCCTTTCTCCATATCCTTAAGCTGAGGCTCTGTTCACATTTAACAGTATTCTGCAGTTGCATAGCCACGCGCCCAGGTGGCCAGGGGTCTTGTGCTTGACAACGATGGTCTAGAATAAGCTCATATGTATGCAATGTATCTAGTTGCACGGAGTTGGTGCGGCCCGTCAGGCAATGAGACAACAATGTGCCACCCATTTCACCCCATAACAAGCACTAAATTGGCCCTATGGTCTACTTCACACTTTGAATCTTTGTCTCTTTTCGCACACGCGCACTTACGCAATACGCTCAATTACGCACGAGCCTTGCTACTAGCTCGGTCATTCTGCACCGTCGTCTTCACTTCCTGGACACCCCGGAGGTCTTAATCGTCATCTTTGGAGGACGTGCATAGGTGGGTTGAACGCTCGAACGCTCACGTTGAAACGGCGCGCTCGAACGAGTTCAATTGAGCACGGGCTCGAGTTTGGGTCGTGCTAGGCCGTGACGGGTGGTTTGCCCACTCCTGGTACAGGGTCTACGTTGCTGTAGGGACCTCGCTGGGGCTGGACTCTCGTCCATTGCGCGGCTCGAGCTTTGCTCTATCATCGCCCTAGCATTCGCACGGTGAGAACGGGGGCTGCTGGGCAAGTGCGCTTGTCTTGAGGATAGCTCTCAAAGGGGACCCTCGGCAACCGGGCGAACCTGGCCTTCGTCGCGTGACCGTGACAGATCTCGCCCGCACCTTCGCAGGACTTCCTTCTCGCGGCGCGCTGGGTTTGCTGGAGCAGTGTGAAAGCATTCACACGGTGAGGACAGGGGCTGCTGGACCAAACATGCGCGACTCGCCTCGTCCTATGGCTCTCGAAGATCCCCCTTGGCAGCTGAGCGAGTGAGCGGGCTTTGTCCGCTGCACGACCCCATTCGCTAGGGGGTTCATGGGGCGCATGAGCGCGCCAGCACTCCCATGGGTTGGCCTGGGGTTGCCTCCCCTCCGACTGATGCCCAGAGAGAGAACCGCGCCTGCGCTGCGCTTTTCGGCCCCTTGACGGCCCCTTGACGTTTTCACGGGGGATCACGCTGGTGCACAAACGACATTCTGGTGCCGAAAAGTTGATTGTGAGCACAACAACGGGTGGGGCTGGGGCTGGGGTTACATGCGTCGGACTACGCATCCGGAATACGCATACGCAAATCCAGGTCAAGCAAACACGTGCGTAATGCGTGCATATTGTTACATATTACGCGTCCATCCCTGTGTGCACCTCAGTAACACTGGCTCCATTTTCCCGCCCATTGTAAACAGAATGCCTGCGCGTTACTGCGGGTACGGTGCTGGTGCCACGCTGGCGCGCCTGGTGCTGGGCAAGCAAGCGTGGCGACGTCTTGCGGTGAGGCCGGGTGCGCTGTACACGCACCCGGCGTTCAACCGCCAGCCTAACCGCCAGTCCAACCGCCGGTCCAAGGTCGAGCGCAAGCTCGACAAGGTGCTCCAGAACCAGGACAAAATGCAGGAGACCGTCGGACAGCTGCAGGAGAACGTCGGACAGCTGCAGGAGGACATCGGACAGCTGAAGGTGGACATGGCAGTGAACAAGGCGTTAGTCCTTGTCAATATGACGCCAGCGGCGTCACTGGTGCTGGGAGTGCTGTACTTCGTGTACAGCAACTTCATGGCCTCGGGCGGTGGCAGCGGCTAGTTGGGGATGGCAGAGGGTGCCTTGGACCTCGCTTTGCCGGCTGCGCTCGAGGCAGCAGCGGCGGGGGTGTTCGCAAGGGTACCATGGGAGTATATCGCGGGCGCGGACGAGGCTAGGTTTGCATGGTTGCGGAGCATGCAGAGTAGGGAGCGTCTGGCGCTACTGGAGTTCGAGGAGAGCGATGGCACGAAGGGGTTTTGGATGTGCGCATTCGCTAGCAGGGAGGTGAAGGAGGTGATGTTGGTTGACCAGCGCCGGGTGGTGACGCTGGGGTAGGTTTTGTACAGTAGCCGGACCGAAGGAGTCAGGTGCCGGTTGATGAATGGGGACTGCCTAAGTCAGCGAGGCTTAGGACATGTGTTTAGGCCCCGCAATTGCCGGTGACTTGCACGTGTGGCTTGATGCGTGCCTGTGTTGGATGGACACGCTTGTCGACGCATCGCGTTGTACTTGCTGCGTCAAGGAGGCGAGTTGCGTGTCTTTACCCAGTGCGCACTCTGCGCACTCAGTCAGTGAATGGGCGTGACAGCTGTCAGGACCAGCACTTCACCTGTGTGATTTGCTGGCCTGTTGCACGAACCCTGTGTGTATTAGCTTGAGTGGGTGTTACCCTGCTTGCCTGCGTGTATGGGGTAGGCGTGCATTGACACGTGTGTGGGTGCACGTGTGCTAAAGTCAGCACCTTAGTGCCTGGGGTTGTGAGTGCAGGGGAGGACGGGGCTTAATCGCCACAACCCACACGCCTCGCAGCTGGTCGAGCACGCCGCTGGAGAATACATTGTCTTTCACGCCATACCTCGTCCAGGAACGAAGCAAGGGGGTGCCTCACGATGTGTGAACGGCGATGGGGGGCAAGGGTGTCACAGCAGGCCGGTTGGCGCGCAGCGCACACATGTTGCCCGGCACGGCAGCCCGGAATTCCTCACCTGGCGGTTGCAGCGCAGATACAGCTGAGTCCAAAAAATTGTGGGACAGCTACGATGGTATTTTGGAATTTTTAGTGCTTGTCTCCCGGCCTCTCCGGTTTCTCATGCTTTGCGCAATGTCGCGTCGTACAAAAGATAAGATGTTTGAAAGAGCGGCGCACCTGCTCGGGACCAAGAAATAGAGAGAGAGAGAGAAGTTAGTGTGCAGTGAGCGAGTACACATGTGAACCGTGTTGAAGCGTTCCGACAGAGAGAAACAACGCACGCCGCACAACCAGCCACTGGATTCGCCCTCCAGCACGAGCTGCTACAGGTCCCACACCACCATCGCAGTCGCGTCGTCGCCGCCGGTGGCGCTGCGCGGCAGCTGTCGGACGCAGGACGAAAACTGCGACACCGTGTTGTACTGAACCAGCAGCCGCGTTGCCTGTCCGGCTACACGAATCTCAACGTCGTACGCATCCTCGTTCGCAGGGAACTCTTTGCTGCGCGCGCGCTTGGGCGCCATGATGTGTGCACAAAAATGAACGCACACAAACAAACATGGTCCAGCAAACAAACGGGGGGCAATGCAACTGTCACCGTTGGGATCCGCAACAAAGTCCCAACCGACGCGCGCGCGTGCGCCGTGCGGCCGGTGGGGGTCTCACACAGCGGCTTCCCGCGTACTCGCTTGAATTTCAAGTCCGCCCCCCACCCCCCCCCGCCGTAACGGGCCCATGAATTTCATGGCAGCACGGCCGCCAGCACAGGCACGCACGGTGCCCGCATGAGCTGGCGGCGGTTATGGGGCACCGTCCCAACCACAGTACCGGCTGCCGCGCGCGCGGCGGAATGCAGCCCCCACAGCCAGGCACAAAGTGGCTGTGTAAAGGGGCCCTTGACACGCCCCAGCCCGTGTTGGACGTGTGCCGGGGCTGGGCGGGGCTGTGAGGGGCCCGGACAGGCGCGGGGGGCCGGGGGAGGAGGGGGAGGCAGCCCCGGACCGCACCGGACTGGTGGCCCGTTCCGGGGCCGCTCCCGGGGCCCTTGACACGCCCCAGCCCGTCTTGCACGTGTGCCGGGGCTGGGCGGGGCTGTGAGGGGCCCAGAAATGCGCGGGAGGCGGGCTGGGAGGAGGCGCGGGGGCCGGGGGAGGAGGGGGAGGCAGCCCCGGACCGCACCGGACTGGGGGCCCGTTCCGGGGCCGCTCCCGGGGCCCTTGACACGCCCCAGCCCGTCTTGGACGTGTGCCGGGGCTGGCCGGGGCTGTGAGGGGCCCGGACAGGCGCGGGGGGCCAGGGAGGAGGGGGAGGCAGCCCCGGACCGCACCAGACTGAGGGCCCGTTCCGGGGCCGCTCCCGGGGGCCTTGACACGCCCCAGCCCGTGTTGGGCGTGTGCAGGGGCTGGGCGGGGCTGTGAGGGGCCCGGACAGGCGCGGGAGGGGGGCTGGGATGAGGCGCGGGGGCCGGGGAGGGGGAGGGAGCCCCGGACCGCACCGGACTGAGGGCCCGTTCCGGGACCCTTGACACGCCCCAGCCGGTGTTGGACGTGTGCCGGGGGTCGGCGGGGCTGTTAGGGGCCCGGAAAGGCGCGGGGGGGGGCTGGGAGGAGGCTCGGGGGTCGGGGATGAGGGGGAGGCAGCCCCGGACCGGAGCGGACTGTGGGGCCCGTTCCGGGCCCGCTCCCGGGGCCGTTGGCGAGGCGCAACCCGTGTTGGACGTGTGCCGGGGCTGGGTGGGGCTGTGAGGGGCCCAGAAATGCGGGGGAGGGGGGCTGGGAGGAGGCGCGGGGCCGGGGAGGAGGGGAGGCAGCCCCGGACCGGAGCGGACTGTGGGGCCCGTTCCGGGCCCGCTCCCAGGGCCCTTGGCGAGGCGCAACCCGTAGTGGACGTGTGCCGGGGGTGGGCGGGGCTGTGAGGGGCCCAGAAATGCGCGGGAGGGGGGGCTGGGAGGAGGCGCGGGGGCCGGGGAGGAGGGGGAGGCAGCCCCGGACCGCACCGGGCTGGGGGCCCGTTCCGGGGCCGCTCCCGGGGCCCTTGACACGCCCCAGCCCGTCTTGGACGTGTGCCGGGGGTCGGCGGGGCTGTGAGGGGCCCAGAAATGCGCGGGAGGGGGGCTGGGAGGAGGCGCGGGGGCCGGGGAGAAGTCCAGTACACCATTGTTGGGTTTGGGGCCAATCAGCCTGTTCAGGTGCTGCATCAAGCTACCAGGGACCTGTACGACCCGTACGGTGGTTGCAGCGTCAGCCCTTGGCATGGCAACACAGCGCACAGCACCGGCAGGGCCGGGCAGATTGTGAAGGTAATGTAGTGCTGATCATCTGCAACGTGCGCAGGTACGTTGATGTGTTTACCGTTGCGAGCAGTTGCTCGGTGCACGGAAGAGGGGCTCCTGCGAGGAAGAGGGGCTCCTGCCGGGTGGCTGGGTGTGTGCCGCGCAGCTGTATTTTAGCAAACTCTTAGCACAGGTGAAGAGTAGCGAAGGTAGTACTCATGGGTCGATCTTACACCGGCAGACAGAAGTGGTGGACATTTGTGCGGTGAGGTGCTGGCCTGGGTCATTCGTGCCAAAGGTCAAAGCGTTGTAAGTTTGGCCTTGGGGCGTTTGGGGCATGCATGTTTAGCGTATTGGCGTAGTTTGGAGTTATTTTTGGGGGAAAGGTTTACAGGGAAGGAGACAGGAACAGCAGGCCTGCGGAAGTCCAAAGCGAAGCAGCACAGGCAAAGCACCAGCACCGACCAGCACCGCCATAACACAAACCCAGCGAACACCAACCGCAAGAAGGGAACACCTAGGGATACAGAGGGCCTGAAACTAAACACCACAGAACAAGGACAAGGGAACAAGCCAACTAGAGACCAGGGGGCAAGGAAGCCCAGGTAGGAAAGGGAAAAAGGCAGGGAGGCAAGGCACAGACAAACCCCCAGCCTCCTGACAGACACCATCAGATAGAGCCCCGATGGGCCCCCGCCGAACAGGCCACCCCCAACAACAAGCAAACAGACCGCCCTGGACCACCACAACGCCAGTGGCCCACTAACCACCAGCAGCCTCAGGCAAGCCCGAGGCCACACTCAAGCCGGGAGGCAACGGCGGCCCCACGGTCTAGCAAAGACGACCAAGCCGCCTCCCGACTACTACTGTGACCCCAACCCACTCCCAGAGGAAGAACCCCAGCAAAGGGCTGTCCTACCCGTTAGCCTTTCACAGCTAAACTACTTGTGTTCGAATCTCCAGCTTAGTCCCAGGCTCCCAGCACAAGGCTCCAGGGCCATGGTAATTCCACCCAATGCAGTCCGTCAGGCACGTGCTCGTGGATGCAGCTCACTACTTGCGTTCACAGGCGCGCTTGCAATATATTAAGCGGTGCACACGAGCTAGTAACATGCGCTGCGCCACGCGACCTGTCACTTGGCTGCCCCGCCATGCATACTGAGGGGCCCCTTTCCACTGCATCCACGAAGCCATCGAAGCCCCTGGTGCTCAATCAGGAAGCCTAGTCTCAACCATTATCCACGGCCTTCCACGCTGCTCAATGAGGATTTGAAGCGTCTATAATTTCACAAGTCCCGACAATACTACTAAGCACTCGTCAACAGCTGTCGCTAGCCGACCGTTGCGGCTTGGTGGCCTCCGACACCAACCTGTCAGCCCCGACATTTGCACTTCGCAACTTATCTGTTTATACGAACACGATCAGGGCTAGTCGGGCGATGTACTATGCTCTGGGGCGATGTACTGTGCTCATCTCTGGCGCGGAGAGCTGCGTTTTCTCGTGATAAGACCCCTTAGTGCATTTAAGCATTGACTGTAGCCAGGAATTCTGGATATAGCTCAGGCTCATGGCCCTGCCGGCGGGCCCGCTGGTCGGCAGGGGGGCAGGCGGCACCCTCAGGGTGGGGCCAGCGGCAGCGGCGGGGGCACCCGCAGCAACAGCAACAACAGGGGCATCGCAGCAGCTAAAGCTTTTGCTGAGTTGCTGGGCGATGACGCGAGCTTGAACCCTGTCAGACTGCAGCAGCAGCAACAACAGCAGCTGCACCATGGGTCTCAGCGCCTGAGGTCGGGGGGAGCGGGCCGGGGGCAGCAGCAACAGCAGGACCCGGCAGCAGCAGCCGCAGCTGCGGCCACGGCCGCCATGGCAGCTGCTGCGGCAGCCGTGTCCACGGGCCCTTCCATGGGAGGGGCCGCTACGGTGACGCAGGCGGGTGCCTTCAGGGCGGGGCAGGTTGAGGTGGGTGCCCTCCAATCCTGGTGCATCACATTGCTACTCAGACACAACCAAACGCTGATAGACTGGCACCACACCGCACGGCGCACGTGTGGGGCGACCCGCACCCTTCACAGTGTGACCGTGCACGAGTGGGCAGCACGCAGATCACTAGGCCCAGCGGCTTGATGCGCGGGTGCAGGCGCAGCTGCTGCCGATGAGGCTGGCGCAGGGGCAGGGGCCGGTGCAAGGGTAGGCGGTGCACCCATGCCGGGGGTTGGCGTCGGGCCTCAAGCGCACGATGCGTTGTGGAGGGAGCGGCAGCCCGGAGGATGCTTGCCGCTTCGCAGAAGTGTCGAACGACCGCTGCGATACGCTTAGCATCCCGTGGGTTGCCACTCCCTCCGCAACGCCTTGCTCGCTTTAGGCCGTACACCACCACCGGCATTGGGTGCACCGCCTGCCCCTGGGCCAGCCCCACCGCCTGGCCCTGCGGCAGCCCCACTGGCTGCAGCCGCGCCTGCACCCTTGTCCCGCCTCCGGCACTCCTTGTCGCCACGCCACCACTGCGGCTGCGGCTGTTGCCGTTGCCGTTGCCCCCTTGTGGCTGTTGCCGTTGCCGTTGCCCCCCTGTGGCTGTTGCCGTTGCCGTTGCCCCCCTGTGGCTGTTGCCGTTGCCGTTGCCCCCCTGTGGCTGTTGCCGTTGCCGTTGCCCCCCTGTGGCTGTTGCCGTTGCCGTTGCCCCCTGTGGCTGTTGCCGTTGCCGTTGCCCCCTGTGGCTGTTGCCGTTGCCGTTGCCCCCCTGTGGCTGTTGCCGTTGCCGTTGCCCCCTGTGGCTGTTGCCGTTGCCGTTGCCCCCTGTGGCTGTTGCCGTTGCCGTTGCCCCCTGTGGCTGTTGCCGTTGCCGTTGCCCCCCCTGTGGCTGTTGCCGTTGCCGTTACCCCCCTGTGGCGCGCCCTCAGGCGCCATCGGCATCTACATCTGCATCTGCATCTGCATCTGCATCTGCATCTGCACCATGTCGCACACAACGTCTGGACGCATTCTCACTTGACGGCACATGCTTTCACGATACGCTGCGGCCACGCAACTTCTCATGTTATACCTACAACGGCGTGTCAATGACCAACCCTTGATGCCCTCCACCTGCGCTCCCACCTCGGCCCCTCCAAAGATTTGGAAATCCACCTTGCCGTTTTGCTACTACTACTGCTTCATCCTCGCGTTACTAGTACTTTGTCCGCGCCCCAAAACCCCAGTTGATAGGCGGGTCGCCACACGCATCACCACCTCACGCTACGTCATGATCACACGGCGCCCCTTCTGCAAACCGCAACCGCTCAGATCCTAGCTGCAAGGGCGTGCCAGTCACCAACCCTTGGCCTGCGCTTTCACCAGGAGGCCCTTCCCCTCGTCATCAACACCGTCGATCTACAGACTTTGGATGTCTTCCTCACCTCCACCCCCACCCCTTCCCAAACCCCACGTGATGGGCGTTTCTCCGCAGAGGCTGCCGCACCGCGGAGCGACAGGAGCTCTAGGTGCAGCGGCAGCAGCAGCAGCAGCAGCAGCTCCTCACTCGCACCACCCAGGGTCTGGTGTAGCAGGGGGAGGAGGTGGTGCGGCGCACGCGCAGGGCGACCCTCAGGCCGGGGGCCCTGCAGGCGGTGGCGGCGGATGCCCGGGGGCGCAGCTGCTGAACGCGCGGTGGGAGTTTGAGACGGATGCGGCCAGCAAGGTGCGAGGCACAACAGTTCTGACGGTCTCAATAGCTGCGCAAATGAGAATGTTATGGATGCACGTCTAGGTAAACATCGCCCCGCGACCACGGGTGCTTCCGGCCCCCTCACGACTACATGGCCTCAACCAAAGCAACCGGCTCCTGCTCCAGACCCTGCAGCAGGCATCATGCATGCCCCACCAAACTTCTTAGACGTCCTCGGAACGTCTCATAGGCCCTGCCACCCTCTCCGTCACCAACTCCGATTAGCCACAGCTTAATACACATGTTGCTCCTGTGATCTTGCATCACCTGAGCTGCAACTTGGCACACCTTGCCGCCCCTCCCTACTTGCCCAGACGCCTTGCCGCTCGTCTCTAACACCAACTGCAACACTGCTCCCAAGCACCAAGCACGCACCACCTTGGCCCTCCACGGGTGGTATTGTGCGCCAAGCCTACCCTCCTACCCAACCCCTACGCCGCACCTCCCTACCTACACCCTACGCACCACCTTGCCCCATCTCCCCCGCACATGTGCCCCACGCCCCCCAGCTGCTCTTCGACGCCAACTCCGATTACCGGGTGGTCGGCGTGCTGGGCCCACAGGGCGCCGGCAAGTCCAGCCTGCTCACCTCGCTGCTGCTGCCCGAGGGGCTGCCGGCAGGGGCAGGAGCAGGAGCAGGGGATGTCTCCTTCCCGGTGCAGGGCCCAGGGCACGTGGCGGCGGGCTACAACTGCACTCAGGCGCTGGAGCTAAGGGTGAGGGAGAAAATGGTGGTGCAAGGGTTGGCAGGGGGTGGCTGGGGACAGGGGCTACCGCGTGCAGCGAGGAAAGGTGTGTAGGGTGTCAAGGGCAGCAGGTGGAGGATGGTGGCTTGGCGCTACCGGGTAGAGCTGGGGGTGAGGGCGGTGTGTGAGGGGGGTGGCGGCGTAGGGGTGTGGTGAGGCTTGGGCCGAGGGCGAGGGGAGGGTGTGTGTGCTCCGGAAGCCGTGCGGAGGGACTGAGGGTGAGCCGGGGCTGCAGGGGGCGAGGGGAGGGCTTGTGACGCATGTGCGGAGGGCCTGTGGATGGCGGTGCGTTAGGGGTGGGCCCAGACACGCGGGCATTAGGGATTGTGGTGGCTGGTGTTTGCGGTACGCACGTGTGGGCCCGGTGTGGGGCGCCGGTGAGCTTGCGGAGACTGCGGGTGCGCGTGGGCAAGCGCGGAGGTGCTGTGGAGTGCCAGCGTGCTGGCCGGGGTTGCGGCGGGTGGGGAATACAGCTGTGCTGGCCGCCGTTGTCGTGGCGGGCTGTGGCGGGCAGGTGTGGGTGTGCTGTGGAGAGATAGCGGTGCTGATAGAGCTGATGGTGAGCGGCGGGCGGGCGGGCATGCATGCATGGCACGTGGCATGGCGCGTGGCACTGCAACACACGAGGTAGCGGCGGGTGACCGAACATGTACGGCACGGCTGTCATGGCCTCACCTACCCCTACCATGTGAGCTGCATACTGCTTTGTTGTCGCGTTTGCGGGTTCAGCTATGCACGATTTAGGAGCATTTTCAGCCGCCAGCCTGGCCAGGCTTGTCAGCCATTCGCTTCTATCAATGGGACTCCCAAGGTGAGTATTCATCAGGTGAGCTACGGGGCGCAGTCGCACGAGCTTTGCTTGCCATGCCGCTGGAGCCGAAGCCGGACATGTCAACCCCTACGTCAAGACCAAGTTCCGCACTACCACGTCACGGCTTTGTGTTTAGCAGGGTTAATATGTACGGCACGGCGTGGCACGTGGCACACTGGTAACGCGGTCGAACACGTGTCCCAAGCCAGCATGACACTGGTTGTCGCGTCTTGTCCCGTCCAGCACACTGCAAGCTCTGACCCACCTCTTCCCTGCCTTCCTGTCATCCCGCAGGCCGTACCTGACCTGCCGTTAACCCACGCCCCAGGGGCAGCAACCACCGCCATGGGCCGCGCCATAGGTACGACCGTACGGCACCCCACCTCCTGGCCGTACGCTGCACTGTCTCACCCGCCGTACGCGTGCGGAACCTTGCCAAAGACCATTGTTCCCTAATCGATTAAGCCTGCCCCCGGTAGCTATGCCCTGCCTCTCCTGCTCCTGCTACTCCAACCATTCTGCTGCTCCAAGTCCCACTCCCAACTGTAACGCCTGCTCCTTCCCCTGCCCCCGGCCCCCTCCCACAGCCGACGCCCGGGCGCTGGGGTTGCCTGCGTTGTCCGCCGAGGCCGTCGGTTCCCTGCTGTGGGTGCAGCTTGGGGTGCTGCTGCTGGCGGCGTGCCACACGGTGCGTGTTGGGTCGTGTGTACTAGCTGTGTGTATTAGCAAGTGGGGCCCATGAGCTGCAAGGTGGGTTTCCAGTTGGGGACGGCTTGTAACGTGTGGCATGTCCGGCGGTGGCAGCACCCGTGGCGGCACGTGGGGTAGGATTGGCGGATCAGCCCACTTGTGGGATTGCTGGTGCTGGCGCCGCCTTAGGGGGGGTTTACATACGCATGCTCGAAATTTGCGGACGTGTTTGTAATTCGGACGTGCCTTCCCATTCAAGGGGAGAATGGGAAGGCGCGCACGCCTGAAATGCCATTTCGGTCATGCAGGGTGTGCATTTTCGTGCATATGTAAACCCCCCCTTACCCATATGTAAAATCGAACGCATGTAGATTATTGCTGGTACCACCGTTCAGCCTGCCCCGGATGACCATGTACGTAGAATCACACTCTGGGCTCGCATCACCGCACCCCTCAACACACTCTGGGCTCGCTTTATATTGCCCAGAAGGGCCGTTTGCCCCTTCGGCGCAACGACCAAGAAGTGCTTGTCATTTAGTAAGGTAGCGCTCCCTCGCCTTTGCCGCACAGGTGGTGTTGATTGTGGACGCCGTGGACGAGCCCCGCCTGTGGGAGTACCTGCAGGTACGGTACGGTGACGCCGTATGGTGTACGGCTGGGCGCAAGACGAGCAACGGGAGCCATGCACTGTGCGAACCTGTTCTCCGCAGCCCGTATCCCCTCCGCCCACGCATTCTGAGCCCTCAAACGCAAGCATTGCATTGTTGCCACTTGCCACAGTGTCATGTCGTATCATGTCATGTCATGTCATGCCGCCAAATGCCCTGCAGGTAATCGACATGGTCGCCCACATGCTGCCGGACGTCGCAACGGCGGCAGCGGCGGCGGGCGGTGCGGCAGGCGCGGCGGCGGCGGCGGTGGCGGCGCCCCATTCGCAGGTGGGCGCGCGTGACCGTGTGCTTCCGTGCACCTTTGTGCGGCTTAGAAGCTCGAGATGGACACATGCATCTTGAGCCATGCCCCACCGTGCATGTGTGGGGCTTGGCTGTGGCTCGTGATTGTGGCAGCAGGGCAGTGTGTGGCAGCTGTGCAACGTGCGTGCTGGGGCTAGTGACAGAATAGGTACAGAATGTAACACACACCTGAACGGACTGACCTGTCCTTCCCTTTGCAACCCATTCTGCTTTGTCTGATGCATTGTGATGTCCCCTGGGTACGTCCGCTAACCCGTTCTTCCGCGTGTTGACCCCTCCCTCGCTCCCCTGCCGTGCGCGCCACCAGCCGTTCAGCAGCACACCAGGAACGGCTGTAAGTACGGCTGCACAACGTGGTTTTGCCGCACTGGTCGTTGTCGTACTGCCGGGAGACTGCAGCGATGAAGAGTACGGCAGCGGCGATGAAGAGGAGTACGGCAACAACCGGGCGGGATGTGGCTCGACGGAGTGGCTGTCGTACACGAACGGCAGCGGGCCGTGCGACGGGATGTGCGCGCGTGTGCTGCGGCCGCAGCGCGACCTGCTACGTACGGCACTGTACGGCACGCGGCTGCTGACGCGGAGAGGTAGGCCGGCAACGGGGCGTTTGTTCGCACGAACGATCAGGGAGTTGGGCGAGCCGCGGCTCGTTTGACAGGGCATCACATGATTTGACTGTTGTACCTCGGCGGAGTGGGTGCCTTGACTTGCCGTGCTACGTCATGCCGCGCCATGTCGTACGATTTAGATCCATTCCTTCACTCCTCCCCACCTCGCTCCACCCCTCCCACCTCTGCAGCCCACGTGGACCTGCTGGCGGCATGGGGGTCGGGCAGCGACGCCAAGGACCAGGACCAGGACAACACACATGGCCTTAGTACACAGCACCACCAGCAGAAGCAGCAGCAGCAGCAGTCCCACCCGGACCACCGCCACCTCAACTTCTGGGCCCTGCCGCGGCTGTTCGGACCCGCCAGGTGGGCTTGGGCTCCGTACGCTCAGGGACGCATGATTGTGCTGCACAAAGCCATATCAGATCTGCGTTTCAGGCATTGCAAGGCGGCCAAAGATGTTGCGCAGCGTGACGCGCTACAGGCTTGTGTGATGATCTGCTGCGGAGTATCGTGTCGTGCATGGTGCTCAGAGACCAGCTGATTTACTCGTCCTTCCCCCCCGCCGTCCTAACCCACAGCCCAGCCCAGCTGCTGCAGCTGCTGCGCTCCGCCCTCCTCTCCATGCCCCGCCGCCCCCTGGCCCCACAGCCGCTCGCCTCCCACACTCACTCCACAGCCCAGGGCCACACCCCCGCGTCCCCAGCCCTAACCACTGCACCCCACATCCAACAACAGCAGCAGTCCACGACCCAGCAGACCGTGCCTACAGGTGCAGCAGGCCGTGTGTTGTTATGTCCAACAGCACCACCACCCCACAACCCGATTGGCAGCGCCTCACCAGCTTGGCCCGCTCACGCCTGCAGTTCCTTGCCTAGTGCCCCATGTCCGCCATTGGCCGGGGCCTCACGGCCTCTGCCTACGCGCTCCAGACGGTGACCTGGCATATGGAGCACGGGGGCTGGCCCCCGGCGGGTGTGCTGGAGGAGCTGGAGAGGTGGGTTAGCCCGCCTAGTAGACCGGCGGGCAAGGCCCTGGGGACCGGGGACAGCGGCTGACGGGCGTGACCAGGGGCCTTCTCGCTGGCCGGGCAGAGGCAGGCGGGTTCGGGGTCCTGCCGCTGCGGGCGCACATCGCGGCACGCTATGCTGCGTGGGCGGCCCGCTTTGTGGTCTGGGGCACACTGTGGGAGACCGATCAACAGCCGCCCTGGGTCCGGGTGTTAGCTGCCCTCCTCAGGCTGACCCACCCGGCCCTGGAGCCCTGGGCCGTAACGACCGCCCCGCCAGACGGCCCCTGGCTAGGAGATCAGCACCTACCGGAGGACGTGCGCCGCATTGCAGGGGCCCTCGCCTTGCTCCCGCCGGTGCAGGATGTGCACCCTGAGGCCCTGGCTGCGGGGCCCTGGTGCTGGGCGGGGCAACCCACTGCTGCCCAACTCCGGGGCAGCGGAGGTGGCAGCAGGCCGGCCGGGCCTGGAGGCGCGCTTCAGCCAGCTGACCAGCTGCAGGGGACTGCGCACGGTGCTGATGCCTCCGGAAGTATGGATTGCTGTAGGCAGCTGCTGCAACGGACTTTGTTTCGGACTTGAGTGGGGTGCAACTGGCACGCGACCATGCGACTTTGCGAACGGTTTTGAGGTGTAAGCACGAGTAGCGCTCCGCAGTCCATTGCGCATGCCATACGGGTTTGCACCTGAAATGTACGAGGTCTAGGCATGGTGCATTTGTTTCAGGCAAACAAAGACGGTTCTCAGGCACTGGTTGCCACCTTACAGCCCACACGTACGATAGGTGCACGCAAGTACACTCGGATCGTTTGCCGGTGCCCAATGTCAGTTGCCATTTTTTTTCGTGAGAAGGTTACAGGGGCTCGGAATTCGGTGCTTGGCAAGCACATGTGGGCGGATATGAACGCTCCACGGACCACTGCGACCTACTCTACCCAAGACTCAGAGAACTCGTCACACTACCTGCTCCCAGTAAACTCACGAACAGGGGGATGGGGATCAAAGTCTGGAAACCAACTACCAGCTGATGCCCGACGGTTCATCATCCACTGATAGCCACCAACCACCGACACGCCTTTCCCATGGGTCCGGGCAGACCACATAGGCGGCCATATGCGCCTGTGCTCCGTCCTCCTCTTTGCGTACATATCTTGAGCTCTTGCAGACAATCTCCTACTGCACATCTTTCAGCGCAAAAATTGCTACGGTATGCCCGATGCAACACTAGGTATGTACGGCATGCATGACGAACAATGAAGCGCACATGCATGACGATGCACCGTCGTCACCAGGTGTGTGCAGGCCCGTTGGTGCCGTGCCCTTGGCCAAGCGGTGTGGCTGTGTGCACGTGCATTATGCTTTTCCCCAAGTCCTAATACACAACCAGGGTCTTAGTTGCGCCCTCTGCACCCAAAACTGCCAAGATCACACGCCATTGCAAGGGGCCGGGCCGCACATAACTGTCTTCACAGTTACCCCGGCCCTTCTGACAGCCCCCAGGGGCCCCTACGGGGCAACGACGCGAAGCCAAAGACCAATGAAAGCTTTCAGCCCGAACAGCGAGGGCCCGGAGGCTTTCAGACAAATAAGCTACCATCACCTTCCTTCCTTCGTTTCCACACCGAGGAAGTAGGTGACAGATTACCGCCTCTTCCTTCCGACCTCCTGTTTAGCCGAAAAGCCTCTCTTTCTTTCGGCTTGGCTGCGGCCGCCACCGCCATTGCCGCCGCTACCCCCCTTTCCGAACCCTTCCAAGCTGTGCGCTGCCTCCTCAGAAGTCCGCAAACGTGCCCTTGGACTTGTACGCCTTGTTGCGGAACGCGCGGGTATCCACCTGGGGGCGTGTGTATTAAGGGAGGCGGAGTGGGATTGTGGGTCAACATAGATCGATGGCATGGAGCCGTCGAAAAGCAGCTGATCTGAATGATGTGGCTCGCTGTGAGTGCACACAGTAACACCGGTAAGCAGCCACGTGGAGCGCATGCAAAGGGACCGTCAACACCTGTTACCAGTATCTTTCTGTGCCGTCCCTCCCCCCTCCCACCTGCATGGGCGCGAAGTTGCACGTGTGCCCACACCGCAACAGACCCAGTTCACAGGTGCAGCAGGCCGTGTGTTATAACACACAGCCGGGCAACAGCTCTATCGCCCTTTCCCCTCCAACCTGCATGGGTGCGAAGTTGCACGTGTCCCCCGCGCCGCGGGCTGGCGGGGGATGTACGGCGCCGGCAGCTGCTTGGCTGCGGGTACAAAGGGAAGTGTAGTTGTGGGGTGGTGGGCTTGGGTGTGGGGTAGTGGGTTTGGGTGTGCGGGTGTCAGGAGGTCAGGTGGGGGCGAGCGAGGGCGGCAGGGCAGGGGCACTGACCCCAGGCCATCTATCACCAACCCTGTTGCAAGATGTACAGCTTGTCAGCTTGCCACGCGAGATACAACCGTTCCCCGTGTGATGAACGGCCGCCCACACTAGCCGCTGCCGCACGAGCGCACATGCACCATACACAGCACCGTTGCCGTAATGTACGGCACCGTACGACACTACTCACCCGCGAACTTGTCCCAGTCGGAGCCCGCGAACCAGGGGTGCGCTTGATCTCCGCTGCGCCCTCCCTGCCCGCGCCCGCCCTGAACAGCGGGTTGAGGTCCAGCAGGCGCTCCGCCAGGTGGCGCAGCTCCTTGGAGAAGTGCTTGGGGAAGGACAGCTCGCTGCGTGAGGCATGTGTATTAAGGGTGCATGAATGTGTTGGCTGCAGGGCAGCTAGTTGGCTGTGTACGGATGGCGATGCTCGTCTGGCTGGTCCAGGTCCACGTCCGACACAGCGACATGGCACCTAGTCATTAGCCCAACTTTCTTTCCAGGTTGCAGGCCCCCACAGGTACAATACAGGTTTTAACAGGTAATACACATGCCTCACCGTGCGCAGATCTTGCGGAACATGGCCAGCCTGTCCTCGTCCATGAAGGGCGGCAGGCCGGCGCACAGCTCGTACACCAGCACGCCCAGCGCCCACCAGTCGGCGGCGCCGTTGTGGCCCTTGTTCATGATGATCTGATGGGTTTGGGGGGGGGCATGTGTATTAGCTTGATGGAGTATGTGTACCAGTCTAATACCGAAGCCGTGACGTTGTAGAGCGGAACCTGGTCTTGGCGGAGGGGTGGACATGTCGACCGTCGGCTCCAGCGGCACAGCAGGACATTGCTCGTGCGAGTACGCCCAACCGCTCACCTGAACAGTACTCACCTTGATTGTCCCGTTGGTAAAAGCTGAGGGCCGACTAGCCCGGCCAGGTCGGCGGCTCGAAATGCGCCTAAAGTGTGCCTAGCAACCCACGCAGACCCCGCAAAACGCGACAACAAAGCAGTATGCAGCGCATGCAGGGTATGTAAGGACTGAGCCCCTCACATCGCTGTTGGCGTGTGTCGCCCAGGAGCAGTCGCGTGCATTGAATGCTCAGCAAGGACCATGTCCACCCAGCTCGGTGCAGGTACGCGCGCCACGTTCTGCTCGTGGTGCTGCCAGCTAATACACGTCCACACCGCTAATACAAGTCCGCGCCGCTAACACACGTGCACCCCCACCCGCACCTGGTCCAGCAGGTGGTGCCGCGCAACGTTCTGCGCGTGCGTGAAGTTGCGCTTCACGGCCATGAACACGGCGCGCTCCATAACCCACACCACGCAGCTGCATGATTTGGGGAGGAAAGAGGCATGGGAACACCTTTAGGCGTGGGCGGGAATAGGTGCGGATGAAAGCAGGCGCTGTAGCGCACCCCACGAGTGGGCGCCTGCAAAGCTACAGCCGCCCCAGAAGCCTAGCACATATGCACAACGAGTACCAGATACCATGTATCGCACACTATAACGGTGGCGGAGGTGAGTGCCGGCAGCTCAGCTGTACGGCACGTGCCCTGCTCAAGGGTACGGCTGCCGTACGGCTCCGCAGGACGTACCTCTTGGTCGCACGTACAGTGGCGGCGCACGGCGCGGTGTACAGCAGGGCCATCTCGCCGAATGCGCTTCAGGGCAAGAGGTCGGCGTGGCGTGGGTTGCGGCATGGGTGCGGGTGCAGCTGTTGACCAACATGTTAAGTGCCGTATGTGGGTTAACACGTCCTCCCCTTCCTTTCCTTCCTCCTCGGCCCCACCTGCTCCAGGACGTAGAAGCGGGAGGCGTCGGTGTCCCCTGACGGATGATCTCCGTACCCGCGTCCACAGAGACCTGAGGGTCATGCGTTCAGTTAGCGTTCAGTAACAGTTGTCAGAAGGTGCTGGGTTCGTACTCCTCCAGGTAAGAAAAAGGAAGGTACGAGCGGGCCAGCAGCGGGGGCCAGGCGATGGCCTGTGAACTGAGCAGAAGCACAGTTGGGCCAGTAGGCCGTGACGCCGTGTGGGGTGTGCAGACGGCTGCCCAAGGTTGCTCTGCCATGTGCCCGCATCAAACGCATCAATTGGCTGGCTTTTAGTTGCTGCTGCACTTACATGAAGTACTGCCCGACCCGTGCTAGGGCTGTGCCATGCGGTGCCGTACTGCCGTACAACGCGCACAGAGTGCATGTCGGGCCCGTCCACCCTGTCCCCCCCCCCCTCACCGTGTGCATGGAGTTTGGCAGCGGCTCCATGAAGCCGCCCCATTGCAAGATGCGCAGATGCGGCTGCAAGGCCCGCCAGTGCAGCCATTGCGCCATTAGTGCCAGGGTGGATGCGGAGGCAAGTAGGCTGGAGGCTCGAGGCCGGTACAGCCACGGCAGTGCAGGCGTGAGTTGGTGAGGGCGGCTTGGACAGGAGCTGAAGACGGGAGCTTCAGGGGTCCCGGGCGTGTGGGGGTTGGTGGGCGTGCAGGCAGATGGGTAGGGCACCGTAGGCTGGCCCCGCATGCTGTCGTGCTGAAGCGTGTCTTCACCCTAACTTCCACGCCTGCCTTCTGAACCCAGGTTCGGACGGATGGCCTGCGTCACAATATAACAGTAACGTCTATTATCATGATGATGCTGTTGCGCACTGCAACATCGCTGCTTCTTAGCCACGCATGCGAAACCTCCTTGCTGCTCGTTGTGCGACTGCCCGCTGGGCCGTGTAAAACCCGCTGTGCAAACACGTGTGTCAGGCTACGGCGTGCGGGTAACGGCGCTGTGCCGTTATGAGATGTTCGTCAGGAGGGACCCAACCGCAACGCATCACGCAGCTTACTTGTCGGAGCGCGAGGCCGGTGAGCCGTGCCACATGCACCACAGCCTCCAGGTGGGCCCCGGGTCGCAGCAGGCATCTGCCAACACACAGCTCCGCATGGCGTGCGGAGGGTGCAGGCGGGCTGCAGCTGCCCGCAGCAGCCCCGCCCGCCCTGCGGTGCAGCGCTGGCGTGCCTCGAAGCAAGTGGCGTCATCGGCGTGATGGGACAACTGGGCAGGAGCTGAGAGACCAGGTACTTGTTGGCAGCTGTGGCAGCCTGGGAGTTTGAGGTGCTAGCTCGGGAAGCTAGCAGCATCCAGCCCTACTCAAGAGGCAACGACGCATGCCAGTCCTTGTATCGTTGCTAGCGTCTAAGCCGACAAGCGGCAGGCGTGCTCCTGTGAAAGCGAGAAGCCATCGCCAGTCGCGCACGCAGTTGCCTCCGTCGGTATACTTCCAGCCTTAGCCTTCTCGGCTGTTACACTGCCGACATCGTTATGGGAATAAGGTTTAGCCGGGCCCGGCTTAATAGCAGGCTACCGCTGCAGCGATGCTGCGGGCAGGCTGCAGGGCAACGGCGAGTTTATTCCTTGGCGTTGCCACAATTCATAGTATTTACCGAGCCATGGCCTCTGGGTCGCAAGGCGAATGACGCGCTCAGACGGGCCCAAGTGCAGGTACGCTCGCTCATGCGCCGGGACAGGGGAGTCGCCTGCGTCACAGGATGCACCTCACTTGTCCGGCGGGTAACTCATCCCTGGCCACTGCACCACAACTGCAGCTGAAGACAAACAGCTGTGCAGGTGACACTGTGCATACAGTAAGTGGACGGCTGTGGGCAGACGGTCCCACACCCGTGCCGGTGACCTCCAATGGGCCTGGCATTTCGTAGGCACGTGTCACATCATAAAGCTCGTGCAACTTTTCTGCTCCTAATACCTGTTTCCTACGTGCAACAAGTGCCAGGCGCACGTGGCAAGCAGACGTGGCAAGCAGACATGGGGTCCACACCTCTACCATTCTCGGGAGCTCACCACTCGAGGCAGCTCAAGGGTGAAGGTCGGGGCGCGCTGCTAGGTGTACAGAGAGCATTGATCACCAGGTCCAGCACTAGTTGTCACCCAGCTCAACAGGGTATCGCCACATCAGCGGTTTGCAGCTTTCAAAGTTGTCAACCCGGGTCAGAAGTTCGGACAGGATTGCACCCGCGTGCTGGGCTTGGGTTGGCAGGCAGCGCACCGCTGCCCCCACTGGCCCCACGGAGCACCTGCGGAGCACGGGCCCTCGACCCACGTAGCTTCGCCAAAAACACAGCCACTACATGCCCAGCAAAGAAAGTGGCGTCAAACCCAATTCAAGCTCACCACAGCTTGAGCAAAGCAGCGAGGGATGACCAGGATGCTCTGGGTAAGGCACTCCACAACACTAATACCTTAGCATCGCCAAACGTTAGCATCGCCCAAAGGCTTATCACTGTGACAACTGAGCACCCCACCACGTATACAACTGCGCCTCCCCGGTCCCTGCAGCGACAGAGGAGGCCCGCTCAGGTCCGAGAACAGGAGCGAGACGGGCCTTTGGTAAGTGTGCAAGCGCATAGGGCACCCGCTCGCAGGGCAGTACCGTTCATGCCACCACACCGAACACGACGAGACCGCTGCCAGCCAGCCTTCTCCGCCTCAGTATGTACCTCAGTCATCGCAACGATAGCGTGTCATGATCCCAACCAGTTGGGCCACATAGAGCTGGCGCGCGGATATCAGGATATCGCCCTTTGCTCCACTCACTCCATTCGATCTGCAACCCCTATTGCCGCGCTGGCGACAGCGGACGTCAAGCGTGCCGAAAAAAACATTCCCACACAGTCGACAAAGATATCGAAACGTGCATGTATGCCCTCGCGGCCGGCCAACACCAAGCTGTGCTGGCGACGACATCATGGGCGTTACAAAACAGCACTGAGTCCCTAATGCTGCATTATCAGTGTTCCGTGACTCTGTGTGATCCTTGCGAACCTGCAAATCCTGCGGAATGGTCCGAAACGTCCCCCAAGAGACAAAGCACCCTGGCCTCATAACGGAAATTCCGGTAAAGTGAACCGCGGGCCCCCGTCCGTGTCGAGACAAGTGGTGCAAGCAGCGTGATCTTATCTCTTATCTTTCTTTGCTGGAGTTCGAGCTCTGCTGCATAGCATCGGGGTCGAATCGGCGTCGTACGGCACTGTGCAGATCCTCTCGCCGAACGCTAATAAAAGGCGCCTGCGACCCCAGGATAGTATAGCAGGTTCACCAGCTACAAAGACAAAATGGCCGCCATCATGAAGTCCTCTGCCCGCAGCGCCGTGCGCGCCACCTCCAGCGGCCGGGTAAGGGCTTATCCGGATTCGTTCTCGCCGCGGCTGCGTTCATGACTGGGCCGGTTCATGCACAGAGCGTATTTTATGCATACATGACTGAATCGTTGGTCGGATCTTCGTACATTCCCCTGCTCCCGTTAAACTCCATCGCTTACCACACGACATGCGCGTGTCCCGAACTTGCAGGCTGCCCGTGTGGTGCCCCGCGCTGCCGTCGAGTGGTACGGCCCTGACCGTCCCAAGTTCCTGGGTGAGGCTTGCAGTCAGTGATAGTGCGGTTGTGTTGGCCTCGGGCGAGTCAGCAACGGAATGCGCCTGCACTTTTCGCTTTCCTCGGCTACACCGTGGAACTTGACCCCTTGCTGGAGCTCGATCGCTAATATTTTGGCCTGTCCCTTCCTGACAGGCCCGTTCTCTGAGAACGACACCCCCGCCTACCTGACTGGCGAGTTCCCCGGCGACTACGGCTGGGACACCGCCGGTCTGTCGGCCGACCCCGAGACCTTCAAGCGCTACCGCGAGCTGGAGCTGATCCACGCCCGCTGGGCCATGCTGGGCGCTCTGGGCTGTGTCACCCCCGAGCTGCTGGTGGGTTTGGGTCAGTGGCCCACGCACATCGGTGTTGTGGTCAGGGCAAGGCGGGCGGACAGATTATTCTGCACTACTCGTCCTTATGGCCCCCTGGCTGTCCGGACGTGCCCCTCTCGGGGGCTGTTATGCAACTGTAACATATGATTACTTGATGGAGCCAAGTCGGATCTCTGTTGCTAGTACGAAGCCATATGGTAACCCAGCTGCGCGTGAATGTGGAAGAGATGTCCACCCTGTTCAGGAGCGTTATTGGAAGATATGCCCCTGTCTGCTTGGTCGGGTACTCTCGGTCGGTGCACAACTTCCTGGCTTCCTCATGCCATGCCTCAATGCCCGCTGCTTTTTGTCGCGCCTTGTCTCTTGCCCAACAGGCCAAGTCCGCCGGCATCCAGTTCGGTGAGGCCGTGTGGTTCAAGGCTGGCGCCCAGATCTTCCAGGAGGGCGGCCTGAACTACCTGGGCAACGAGAACCTGGTGCACGCCCAGTCCATCATTGCCACCCTGGCCTTCCAGGTATGCTTGAGCACGATGGCATCTGCTGGATGTTGTGCGCAGACTTCCGAGCCTCAGCCCTGCGCTTGTCCTGCGTCAGCAGTGAAAACCAGCCCCCTCTACTCTCTTGTCTTGCAGCTTTTGCGCACCCCTTTTCACTTGTTATCGGATCCCCGCTGACACCTGCGGTCTAACGACTTGCTTCTTTGCTGTGTCCTTCCTGAAGGTTGTGGTGATGGGCCTGGCGGAGGCCTACCGCGCCAACGGTGGCCCCCTGGGTGAGGGCCTGGACCCCCTGCACCCCGGTGGCGCCTTCGACCCCCTGGGCCTGGCTGACGACCCCGACACCTTCGCCGAGCTGAAGGTCAAGGAGATCAAGAACGGCCGCCTGGCTATGTTCTCCATGTTCGGCTTCTTCGTGCAGGCCATCGTGACCGGCAAGGGCCCCATCCAGAACCTGGACGACCACCTGGGCAACCCCACCGTGGCCAACGCCTTCGCCTTCGCCACCAAGTTCACCCCCTCTGCATAAATAGCGGCGCACAGCGGGGCGTGAGCGGCCGGTTGGTGTTGTGCTGACCGTGAGCGTGAATATCCTGAGCGGCTTGGTGTGCCGGCGAATCATTTCATACTTTTTATAGAGATCGAGCGAGATCCGGTATGGAGGGTTTGTGAGCCGAGCGTTGCTGAGGGGACTTCCTTTGTGTTTCGTTGTACACTAACGAACATTCTTTTTTGTTTTTGTGGATGTTGGTGGCAGTACATCACTCACAGGAAGTGATGGCCTCGATGAACATGTCAGGTCATGTGGGTTGTGCGGCAGGTGCGGAGGTGCAGGTTGTGTACGGCATGCCCCAGCTTCGGGGCCATGTAACAACCAAGGACTGAAATGTGCTGGACACTGATCCTGTCAGCAGCATGCCCCATCAGCAGCATGCATGCCGTCAGAACATCAGAAGCACTCTTCGTGGTGGGGTACAGGGGGCTCATGCACGCAGCATGAGGCCATCTACTGGTCACAGCGTAGGCTGGCTGCCACACTCCTCACGCCCAGTAACATGTGGACGCGTTCAGTGAGTCCTGGTAATATGACGTGGTTAAAGGCTCACGATACTAGCATCCTTGGGTGCACATCATAATGCAAGACCGTACAGGTGCACGTTGAACAAGGCGGCGTTGGGTTGTAATGGAACACCGCCGGAAGCAATGCAATGCATAGCAGGCGGGAGCAAGTGTTCTGCAAGCTAACCGGCACAACAGCCCAGGAGCAAGGTGACAAGCACTGACATGTACTAACAGGGGTGCAGAAGCAGTGTAAGGAGGCTGGCGAGGTAGGCGGCGCTGGGTGAGAGGCAAGACCCATGGCACAGAGCACTGCTGCACATGGCACAAGGGTGGGTTGCGGCAAAGGGTGGCCGGATGGATACGGCAAGTAAAGCAGCAGGGAAACCAAGGGTCAGGATGGTGCGCGGCATGAATGGCGCTTGAGGTTAGGTCCTCATCCAGAGTCCAGCCCTCTGTCCCTGATGGCCGGCTGCTCCCGGCCACCAGTGGACACAGGGTTTCCCAACCCTATCGCTGTATCGGTGGGAGCAAATAGGCCCAATACCGGTAATGTGTTAACCACGAAAAACGGGCCTCAAGCTCTCGTCACCTCAGCCTCGTCCTCCCCTTTGCTCGTGAAGTCGCAATTACAGCACACAAGCCCGGCTCACGGTGGCGTAGCTTAGCTTTACCAGGTAATGAGGTAAACCATTGCACGCACCGGTCTGGTCTGGCGCGCGCTGGGCGCCAACCCGACACGGACTGCACAGCAGCATTCAGCAGGAGCAGCCCGGACGTTCTGACCTGGTGCACCTATCCACTCTCGCCTTTCAGGTCCGCTCGAGCCCCTGCGCCCCGTGGTTGGCCAAGACAGAGCCTCACCCGTACCGTTTTTTTCTTCGTGAGAAGATTACAGGGACATGGAATTACCTTACGCGGTACGGGCTAGGAGTTACCTTACGCGTTACGGGCTAGGACGCGGCAACCCGTACGGGTTGCGCTGTTGTGATGGAGCCTCAGCGCTCTGCTGTTCTGTCGTGCAAGTGCAACATGCGTCCTGCCCTTGTCCCCAGCACTCATGCAGGCAGTTACCCCGCGCTACATGCCCCTTGCTAGGCAACCCTTCTCCCTGGCAGGACATGCACTGCCTGTGCTTGTGTTGCTGTGTATCCAGTTCTGTTGTTGTGTTGTGCAATCCTAGCCCCCTGCAACCTTCTCACGGAAGGAAAACGCGTGTGGTACTGCTCAAGGGGAGAGTGAGCCCGTTCGCGCTTGTGTGTGTTGTACCACGTGTTAGTACTAAGCGCCGAGCCTCCGTTTTCTCCATTTGCAACAGTAGTAACTGCCCGAGTTCGTAAAACTTACAGTAAGGACCTGGATGATTAAAATGCTTCAGCTGCGGGCACAATCTCGGTTTGCCGCACTCCGTGTATGCACAACGGTCCGTATGAAGTCATGTGGTTAGTCGACATACCGGAAGCCCCTCGCTGTCCGGACAACCATAACGTCTGTGTACGTTGATATGCATCAACAACTTGTCATACGCAAGAAGAGCTTGTTAATTGTGATTAATGCTTGTCCATATGCGCACAAGCACATGTCCCCCCCCTTCCCAACACCCCTCGCAATCCAGCAGCCGCCGTCCTAGGCCGCAGTAAAACCACCAAAACCTACAATAGCTCACATGCCCCACACGGTTCACGCATGCCGGCGATCAACCCAACTCTTACACGTATACCAACAGGTTACCGGGCCCCTGCAGCCGCTAGCGCGGCCGGCAGCAACCGCGCCAGCTCCGTCCACAGCTGGACACGCTGCCCCATGTCTCGCCGGTCATACCGCCCACCGCCCATGCTCACACCCCTTCCGTTGCCGCTGCTGTTGCTGCCTCCGCCGAGCGGCGCGGGCGCACCGCTGCGTCCGCGGCCGGTGAGGAAAAGCAGCTTTGCACAGTTGGCAGCCGCTAGCGCCGCGGACCCGCTGCATGCCTTTGCTCTGAGAGCGGCATCGTACGGAGGCTCCTGGGGCATCATGCCCACCGCCACGGGACCGCTGGCGTGCGAGACGGCGTCGAGCGGCTCAAAGGATGCAGGGGACATGGTGGACCATGGCGCCTGCGGTTGCAACAGCAAATCAATTACAAAAGGTCATTCAACAAAGCATATGACAATATGCTGCTAGACACGGCTAGTCGAACCAACAAGCAATTCAATCTTCAGGCCGTTAAGCTGTCTATGCTAATTAGCTGCACGCAGTACATATTACTTAGGCAACCAGGATGCGACACGGCTGGGCAACACTTGCCTGCTGACCACGCCACCCTCTGCCTGGTGCAGCTGCGGCTGCTGCGCTCTCCGTGGACGGCCGCGACAGCTCACGAGCCGCCAGCCCACTAGGCGATAGCCCCACCCTGGAGCTGCTGCTGGTCCCGCCCACGATGCCCCGGCGCGGCTCCGATGTTGGCGGCACCGCGCTCCAGCCCTGGCCGTACCCGTTGCCTCCCTGCTGTTGCTGCTGCTGTTGCTGCAGCAGCTGCAGCTGCTGCATGCGGATGTCCGCCGCGTTGCCGATGACGCCGGCCTGCTGGCCCCCGCCCACGACGCCGCCGTAGTGCTGCCCGGCGACGGCCATGCCCATGCCCGCACCTGCACCCAGGAGCATCAACCAGCTCATTATTCGAGGCACATATGCGACATCGCCGATGGCAGTAAGCATCACCTGCGAACAGGACTTGACAAGCAGCAAGGAACCGCCACGGCCCTGCTGAACGACGTGTAACTCCGCGGCTCACCCTTGCCCGCGGCTGCCCCCAGGTCGATGCGCCCCGCCTGCACGTCCGCCTCGAAGCCCCCGGTCAGCATGTAGTCCTCGAAGTCCAGCAGGCAGCGCTCGTAGTGCGAGCGCAGCACGGCTGCGGCCAGCAGCGTGGAGCCCAGGCCGGTGGGCGCGGCGGGGCCGGCAGGGTCCACGCCCTGCGCGCGGCACATCTCGCCCCACTGGCGAGTCAGCGTGACGGTGTCGTAGCCGCCGCGCACCTGCACGTCCATGAACAGCTGCGCGGAGGAAATGGCAACGCATGGAGCAGAGATGAGTGTTGATGATCTATAACATTGGCAGGGTGGCTTTACGCCACCGGCATCCCAGAATTCGTGCCCTCCCAAAAGGCGCGGCACTCCGAACGGAGTCAGCACGTGAGTACGCGTGTGCAACACCCCGTCCACAGGGCCCCACCTTCCGCAGGTCCAGCTCCTGCTGCATCAGGGCGGGTATCCGGTAGCGCGAAACGCCGCGCTCGCGGTACCATTTGAGGAGCATGTAGTGGAAGGCGTCGCGCGTCTGCGGCAGGTAGTGCAGCAGCTGCTGGCCCACAGCGGGGCGCTGGCGGCCCATGAGGCGCTGCGACTGCAGCGGAGGGGAATAGAGGTCCGGCGCGATGGGGCGGCCGTTGTCCCACTCGTCCACCACCTGCTGCTGCTGGATCTGGTGCGCCTGGCCCTGCAGCGCAGCCATCTCGCGCTGCTGCTGTTGTTGCCGCAAGAGCTGCTGCTGCTGCAGCTGTTGCTGCTGTTGTTGCTGCTGCTGTTGCTGGAGGAGCAGCTGCTGTTGCTGCTGGCGTTGCTGCAGAAGCTGTTGCTGCTGCAGTGCAGCCACGTGCTGCTGCAGGACGGCCTGCGGGCATGAGGCACACAACTCAATGACTGCATTCGTACACAGCTCAATGACTACCGTGCCACCTCTCGTGCACGACCAGAGTGTACAGCGCCTTGACGTAAGGTGCAAGTCCCGGCAGCTACACTAGGTACCGCAAAGCCCCGACCGGCCTTACAGTTGTCTGAAAACGTACCTGTGAGATCTGCCCGGTGGCCGCCATCTGCTGCAGCACCTGAAGCTGCTGCTGGGGCTGTAGCCGCTGCAGCTGCGCCATGAGCCCGGGATTCCCAGCCAGCGCTCCAGCGTTGCCGGCCACGCCCGCGCGCGCCGCCTGCTGCTGCTGGAACAGCTGCACCTGCCGTTGCTGCATGAACTGCTGCGCCTGCAGCGTCGACATGTTGGCGGGCACCTGCTGCCCAAACTGCTGGCCGCCCGCGCCGGGGTTCTGCGGCGCGTCCGCGCTCTTGCCGCGCCGCACGGGCTTGCCACGCCGGCCACGGCCGCGGCCGCGCGGCCGCTCGTCGCTGCCGCTGCTGTCGTCTGTGGTCAAGAGGGCAGGGCAACGACATGCCTGTCGTGTGGCGTTGCGACAGTGCAACTGGGGAGCCTGCCAAGCATAAAAGCAGCATAAAGCACAAGCGCGTTCCCCACCATTCATTCGCTCCTGTTTCCACCCCTTACCCGAGTCATCGCTGGAGTCGCTGCCGGTTGGCACGTACTCGTCGTCCGACACGTCGCCCAGGTCCTGCACGATCTTGGCCACGCGCTCCTTGGCAGCCGCCCGCTGCGCCCGTGCCGCCTCCTCCGCCAGCCGCCGCCGCTCCTCCGCCAGACGGCGCTCTGCCTCGGGGTCCACCTCGATGTCCCACGGGCACACCTACATGGCGACGCACGGGGGGCATATGTCAAGTAAGGAAGTTCCAGGTGCTTGAGGTCAAAGTAGCATCCGTGATTATGGGCGCCGTAGAAAGGACATCATAAACAAGTGACGAGGATCAGCCAAAGCGGGCGGCTCACCTTGTTGGTGGTGCTGCCTTCCAGGCCGACCTTGTCCCACTCGACCTGCAGGCTGTCCCACGGGTCGAAGTCCTCCTGGTCGGGCGCGCGGGCCGAGCCCGTGCACGATGCGGCCCTTGTACCAGCTGCCGCTGACCTTGACGCCCTGCTTGCCGCCCAGGTATGTGCGGAAGCGGTCGTTGGGCTGCCACACCTTCTCCCTGCACGACGCCAATGCACAAGAGTGCGTGTCACCTGATGCGACGCTATGCGACACGATGCATTGGCAGGGTGAGATTATGTCAGCAGGTGTGCGTTCGCGGCAGCGTACAAGCAAGCGACTGACGGGCTGCTGAACCCGCGCTGGTCCCATCCACTTTGCTGAAGGCACGCCTCACCTGCAGCGATCGTACACGTCCGAGCGGATGACGAAGTCCGGCAGCACGTTATCCATGTAAAGCGGCACGACGATCTCGCTCTGCAGACAGGACATGTCAACATGTCACACAAAATCATGCATCCGAGCACCCCACACTCCCGTATGTGAGACAGTTTTCGCTTGCGCTCTTCGTGGACCCCTTCGCACTTGAACGCCCTCCGCACCTGCGCCTGCTCAAAGCGCGGCAGCGCCACGCGCAGCGGCGTAAGCAGCATCCACATGCACGGCGGCCGCGACGGCGTGGGCGTGTTGGGAGCGGGCGCCTCCTGCGAGCCCTCCCCACCCTCCTGCTTCACCTCCTGCTTGACGGGCGTATCCGACTGCGGCAGGTTGGGGTACCTGCAGCAACGCGCATCCGTCACAAGCACGTCAGCAGAGACACCACCCATAGCACATCGCGATGACAATGAACTGAAACTAGGACCCGCCCACGGTGTTGCATGGGGCAGGGCACGTGTAGTGGTTGAGGCGCATTGCACTCAGTTGCTTACGTGCGGTACGAGAGGGCTGCCACGCGGTAGCGCTGTGCGAAGTGCAGGCTGTTGATCCGGACCCGTGTGGCCTGCAGCTCCTGCAGCCACGCCGTGTCGCCACGGGCCTGCGGAAGAGCAGGAAGCACAGCCGTCAGCATATCGCTCGGTCAGGCACAGAAGTACGGAAGCCGTGCAGGTGCTTCACAACTGCTGCAGTGATAGCCTTGACACGTCAAGTATATTCTTTCGTCAGTCAGTACCGCGGATCACATCAAGGTGCGGGTGCGGGCTCACGTGCGCCAGCTTCATCCACTTGTCCAGGTGCACGAATGCGCCGGTCTTGAACACCACCACGGAGTCGTTGGGCGCTGGGAAGAAGAGCGGGCACCTGCGTATCACACGTGAGCGCAGGCGCCGGGCGGCGAACCGATATAGTTAATGCGGTAGCCTAAACTAGCTTGTCGTACAATAGTCAGCTTTTGGTGACACGGCGTTCCAAGGCTGCATACCGCCTCCTGAAAGGTAAACGCCTAACAGTAACCCTGGTGGGTGCTTTCCTGCTTGCTCTGAGAACACTGCCTTGCAGGCGTTGTGCGGCCAGGTGACCCAACCGCAATGGGGCGTGCAAGGGAGTTATCCCCCTTCTATTGGACCCACGACACTTCGGTTTATGCGATAGGCAGCCCCACCTCCATGGACGGAGCTGCGCGTGGGGCCTACCTGGACTCGCTGACGCGCTTCATGAGCGCCGCGCGCGTCAGCACGTGCTGCGTGTCCACGCTGGTGCAGAACTGCTGCAGCGCCACCAGGTGCACCGCCACGTCCTTGCGCATCAGGCCCGGCTTGCGCAGGCTGTCCTGCCACGGCCCGCGCAGCTGCGCGCCCCACTCGGCCCGCAGCGCGCCCATCTGCGACAGGAACTCCTCCACCGAGATGACCACGTCGTGGCCGGAGAAGCTGCACTCCGGGGCCTCCTCGATGCGGTAGCCGTACTGCAGGGAAAACGCAAGCCAGTGGTGCGGTGCCGTAACACAATAACACAGTCTGCCGTTTAGTTGGTTCCCGAAAGACCAACGGTGGTTCAGGTTTACGGGCAGTGCTGCTGGCAGTGCCAGTCCGCTGGGCCATGCTCCGGACACCAGCATGGGAGTCTGATCGAAGCTCTACGCACCCGCAGCTTGTCCAGCAGCTCGCCCAGGCGCGATGCCCACAGCGGCCCCGCCTGCCAGTAGTCCACGTCCCCGATGAGCGTCTCCACGCAGTGGCAGATGCGGTCCTCCACGTGCAGCGGCACGCGCGGCACGCCCGGCTGGTGGGGCAGCTGCACAGCAACCAACAGGGCGCAGCATATCGTTGTGCTGCCTTACACCTTGCTTCAGCATCGTCCTTCCTAATCACGTAAGCTTGCACATGGCCTCTCCTGCCTTCTTGGACCTCCTGCTTTTAGTAACATCTCAACTCCGGTCTCTGCGGAGTTACCCCTTCCCGTGCCAGCGCGCCTCTGTTGCCGTTGCCCCATATCCTACCATGTTGAGGTTGCCGCGCATGAGCGGCGAGGCGATGTCGCGGTAGCCGTTGGCGCGGCGCAGCTCCAGATCGGCGGGCGACCAGGGGATGGTGGCACTGGCCAGCTCAGCCTCCTCCTCCTCAGTCTCGAGGGCGATGGGGGCTGAAGACCAGGAGACCCCACAGGGTGCCGTGTGACACAGTTCCGTTTGTGCTCGTCACCAACAGCGCAACAACTGGGTACAAGTGTGAGAAACCAGCAGTAGCACCGGTGCCACAGGCCTCACCATCGGTAAGCTTCTTGGGGATGGGCATACTCTCCAGCACCCGCAGCAGTGGCGCCTCGCGCTCCAGGCTTCCGCTGCGCAGCCAGTCAATCAGCTTGACGAGCGACTCGCCCTCGTACCTGCATGAGCAAAGGAGTTGGTCATCACTGTGCAGCAGCAACAGCGCAGCAGCGAACTGCTCATCCTGCCTGACCCACCCCGTATATCGGTAAGCAGGGCAGGCAACCCGAGGTGACAAGCCGCCTCCCGACCCACCAGCCCCAAGACGGCTTTCTGTTGAGCGTGTCGTCCTCTCCGATGTCCAGCCCCAGCTCCACGTACACCCGCCACGCGCCCGCGTTGGCGCCAAACGCCCAGTAGCGCCGCCCGCGGTAGTCCGTGCCCAGCGGCTTGCGCATGCCCAGCCTGCAGCCACGTGCCACACCAAGCAGCCGCGCTACATCACGCAAGCAGATAACACGAGAACACGTTTCCACAAGCGCTCGTGCATACGGTAGGCATGTTCTGTACGCTCATGGCATCGCCCTCGCAACCAGCAACCAAGGGAGGCTGGGGTTGCATGCTCACTTGACGCTGTCCATCCACTTGATGTAGAAGTCCGGGTCCTCCGCCTCCAGCGGGCCAGAGGGTGCCGCCGGCGCGAAGAGCTCAGCGCGCTTGGCGGGCCCCGCCTCCGGCACGCCGTCCAGCAGGCGCAGCGGGATGGCCAGCATCTCGATGCGTGCGTTGATGTGCTCACGCAGCACGTCGGATGCCAGTGCCAGCTCCACCAGGCCGCGCAGGATGGCCAGCTTCTGGCGAGGGCTCAGGAGCACGTACTCGCGCGTCTTGAGCGTCTCCGCGGCAACCTGGAGTGCGCGCGGTGGGAGGGGCAACGCTTGTTAGGAAAGGACGCAAGCAGGTGCGTAGGGCAGGTGCGCAACGTCCTGGGCCAGAGAAGCAGGGTTCAGCAACCAGGCATGCATATAAGGCGCAGGGGCAAAGTACTGGTAGTCAATGGGGCACACCTTAGCCTCCAGCCCGACCACGTCCGCGGTGGCGCCATTGATGGCAGCGGCGGTGCGCTCCACCCAGTTCTCCGTCTTGGCCTCGTCGGCCATGAGCTTTGACTGCGGGGTGAGGGCCACACGGGGCTCAGCCAATGGCTTGACCGGCATTGTATGCATGAAAACCTGCTGCTGCTGCATCGGGCCCGGAGCCACATGTGCCCAACGCATCTGCGTACTGCTGCTAAAACGCTTCTGGCCCGTTGATTGCCGCATCCCTTGCGCACCTCTGTGGGTAGCTCCTGCTTCCGTGGCGCATGCCCGTCGATCATGCGCAGCAGGCCCGCGTGCATGTCGCGCAGCAGGGCGGCGGACGCCACATAGTCCACATCGTGCAGGGTGCTGGTATCGTAGGTGACGGTGGCCGTGCGGCGCACAGGCGCCGAGGACCCATCGCCAGAGCCGCTGCCCGGCTGGTCAAACACGGGCAGGGGCCCGGGCATGAGCGCGGCCTGGAGTGCGTTGATCGGCACGGGCGGCAGCTGTAGCATGAAGGCGAAAGTCTGCGAGCCATGGCACAAGGCACGTGCACAAAGGCTCGTATTAGCGGATCTGCGCGACAGGGACTTCCCAGGAGACAAGAGTCCGTCTCGGTTGATATGTACCAGTCTAATACCATGTACCCGTTGATATGTCCGCGCGCGTGACAACCGTGGACCTGCTTACCATGCACATCTCCCACACCGCCAGCACCTCCGGCACCATGTCCGGGGGCACGCGCCACTGCACCACCGCCGCCGGCGGCTCCCCGCGCGCACTGTCCGCCTGCTCCTCCTTTTCGCGCTTGGCCGCCAGCCGCTCCTCGAACTTGCGCAGCATGCGGGCCTCGCGCCGGTCCTCCAGCAGCTCCTCCCGCTCCTCCGGGCTGAGGTTGGGGTCAATGTCCTAGAGCGCGAGGGCGCAAGGAACCACGCATGTGGATTCAACAAGCGGCGCACCAACAGACCGCCATCCAGCATCCTGAGCCCGGCCACACTGAACCCACGTACTGGTGGCTGTCGACCGCAGGCACGGCTCGCTACCTGGCGCGATGACAGGCAATGCTGCTGCTGCTGAGCCATTCGTGATACCGATACTTCCTTCTCTTACACGGTACCCTTCACCAATCTCGGACAGCAATGCTAGGCTCACCCTGCCCACCGCCTCGACCTCCAGGTGCAATAACACGTTCAGCCTGCTGCTTCCCCTGCCTCCCTACCTCCATGTCGTCCTGCTGGTCGGTGCCCTCCTCCTCTGCCTCCACCTGCTTCCACAGCTCCTCCTCATCATCCAGCTCCACGTCCTCATCGCCAGTCACGCCGTCAAACTCCGCCGTCGCGGCCGCAGTGGCCACTACAGGGCCGCCCGGGGTGAGGATCGACTGCGGTGGGCGGCCATGTTACTGTTGCCGCCGCCGCGGCCCCGACCCATGCCACCCCGGCCACGGCCACGGCCCGTGCCCTGCAAGAAAGGTCGGCCGGCGAATAACGGTTCGAAGCCAGCCCAAGGCATTGCAATTTCGTTTGTGAAGGGCTCAGCTGGCTTTCACAGTACCGTTACCTAGCCTGCTGCTAAACAGAGACCGATGCACAGCAACTGGCTTACCCTGAAATCGTCCATCTCGTCTTCGTCGCCTGTCGAGTAGCGGGAATGCGCAACGACGGCATGGGATCAGGGAATCAGCTCGGAATGGGTGCGTTGTCTGATGTCATGCTTCATGTCCCTGCATGTCCCACTGCTTGCAGCCCCTTCGCCTCTGCCCCGCGCTCCCCGCAACCCTGGGAAACCCGAGGACACCAGCATCAACCCAGGCCACGGAAGCAGCAGAGCCAGTGCTGCACAGCCAGATAAGTCAGGCTGTTCGTGGGCATGTTGACACTCCGCGCAGCCTGCGGTTCAGAGCATCACCTAACTCCCCACCCTGGACGCACCAGTTGCGCTGATCCGCTTGCGCTTCTCAGCTCCGCGCCCCCTGCCGCGCCCCCGGCCCGTGCCCGGCGAGGCCATGGGCGCTGCCGGCGCCACCACATCTGCGATCGGCGGTTTGCGCTGCGCCACCACACTGACCGCCACCTGCTGCAGCTCGCTCACCAGCTGAGGGGTGGGGATGCCCAGCTTCTGCGGTCGCATGCAACGCAGAGGCATGAATGACTAGTTGTATGCCCCTCTGCAAGGTTTTACGAACATGCAGAACGCCGTGCTCATGTGTGGCGTGACACACAGGTGTGCTATGGAGCTGGTAAGGATAAGGACGGCACTGGTGATGAGCGCCGTCCTTGCTGCGCTGAGTAGACGTGCGCTTGCCTTCACGAAAGCTGCCAGCTGGGGCGCAACGAAGGGCGTCTCCTCCTTGAGCTCCTCTGGCCCGTAGGCAGACTGGCTAGTCCCCGGTTGCGGCCCCGCCTGCAGGAGCGCTGCAATGGCTCCCTGCAGGTTCACCGTGTGGTTCGCGGCAATGCACCCAGTGCCACGCAGGCAGAAGTCCAGCTTCCGCTGGATGGGTTTGTAGAGGCGCTCATACGCCGGTGAAGGCTTTAGCAGCTTGAACCTGGTATTTGCAAAGGTTGCACAGGGTGCTATCAATAATACCATGTCGTGGAAGGGCAGCACGTAGCAAGGCGTACATGCAGGTCCCGCAGACAAGGGGGGTTGGGGCCTAGTAACGCGCCAGCAGAGCGACTTGGTGTGTGACCTGAGCACTTACCATGACTTCTCGGTACACAGCCAAACGCCCGGATTGGAGCCATATTGGATAGCCCAGTCCAATATGGGTGGTGTCTGCAGCGCGATGACCTTGGGCTGTGCCCCTGCACAAAGAGCGATTCAACCACGCGAGTTGTCAGTACTGACCCGGCAGCTCCACGGCTCCCGGCACATGGATAATTATATTATACCTGGTGCTGCCTGGCCGTCCACCGGCGGTACCAAGCCAACGGCAACCACGCTTCCGGGCGGCATATAGGCCAGTTCCGCCAGGTTGACTGGTGAGTTGTTGGCGCTCGTGTTGATGATGGTGAATTCATTCAGGGTGCGTAAAGGAACCTCTGGCGCATCCGAAGGTGCTGTACAGCGGTCAGGGGAACCGGCGGTTTGTCAGAACGACTTGAGCGTGTTGACCGATGGGCAATAACGCAGCCTCTGTGACCGTGTGCGGGCTCCTGAACGGAGCCTAGCCAGCTCGAGATAGACAAACTGCGTTCATGTGGTAACCCATACTCACGAGCCTGGGCGGGCGGGGCTTCCGCAGGCGGGGCATCCACAGCCTCGCCCGGCGCGTCCATAGTAAAGGGCTGCTGCTAAACCAGAGCCCCGCTTCTTAATGGTGAAATTGTTGAGTTTGCACACTTATGACAGTCGCCTAACCGGCAACTGCTTCCTGCTTCTGCTTCTGCGTCCAGGAGGAAACGCCGGCTGGCCAGCAGCCTTGAGGGTGCTTGCTCTCGCAACCTTGGCCAAAGGTTCCGGGCTGCACAGTATTGTACGTCAGGGCTAACTTCGATCTCCTGAAGAATGCCTTCCAGCAAGCAGAACAGCTAAGCACGACTGAGCATGACAGCAAGATGTCTTTCTATGTTTAACGCGGACAAGGGTGATACCCCTGGGGAGCAAGAGGCAGGGAGCATGCGCGGGGGGGGGGCTTCCCCTGGGCTGTACGGCGCTGGGCGAAAACAGCATTCTTGTTTCAGCTGCTTGACTGGCAGAGCAACCCTCAGAGTTGCATATTTTGATCAAAGCAGAGCCAGTCCTTGCAAATGCTGGTCCAGAAGGTTGGAGCGCCTCGGGGCATTGGGCGTGTCAGCCCGCTGGCACCGCGTGTAGTGCCCGCACCGCGCATCAGGTGCCAGGCGACGGCAGGTTAGTTTGGTATGGTGGCAAAGTCTCCGTCAAGCTTTGCCTAGGTGGCGCCGAGTCCGTCGCGCCAACGCGAGTCGCTCGGTGCTTGCCTCCTCACTGCTTTCGCTCATGCCTGACGCGCAGGCGCAGACCAGCAGCAGCAACAGGCTCCTGTTGTTGTCGCTTCAGATGCCGCTGCTGCTCCAGCTGCGGGCGTCGCGCCTGCAGCCCCGGTGGCCATGCCTGCCGAGGGAGCGGCTGTCTACGCACCCCAATACAACGCTCCTTACTATCAGGCATGTGAACTGGTGCTGTTGCGGCGGATGAATGTGGGTCGTGCGTGAACCCCAGCCCATAGAAACACCCGATGATGCTTCGCCTTCGCCTTCTACACGCAGGCGATGCCCCCGCAGCCGCAGCAGGCCTACTACACTGCTATCCCACCGCAAGGTCAGTACATTCCCAGCCTGCTCCGTACAAGGAAGAGAGCAAGGAGTCGGGCGCGCCCTGGTGGATTTTCTTCGGCGTTGGCGTCCTGGCCGGCCAAATCCTTGCGAAGGTATGTCATACATGGTCCCTTACTTGCAATATGGAGGTTGCAGCATGATTGACCCGTGGCAGCGTGCTACGTGGACTCGCGAGGCAGGCTGGGCTGTTGCCTTCACTCCGGGGGCCCGCCGCTCTCCGTACTGCAGGTGCAGGAGTTTATGAAGAACCCGAAGACCCCTCAGCAGATTATGATGGAGATGGCCATGAAGCAGATGTCTGGCGCCATGGGGAGCACTCCGGGCGCTGGCGGGTAAGCCCGGCCCATGCCTAACGGCGACGGCCCACTGAAACAGCGGATACCGGTATCCGGTATCCACGCTAGAAATGGTGGCGGCGGCACGTCGGCACCTGCGAGGGCAGCCTCCGTGTTGTTCCTGCGTCATCGTGCATACAACAACCAGCTTACCCGGCCTGCATGTCCACTGCTGGCTCAATGCCCTCCGCAGCATGCCTCCGTTCGGCGGCGCGGCGAGCCGTTCGGCGCCGCTGGTGCCGGCGGCGCCGCCAACCCCTTCGCCGGCTTCGCAGCGGCCGCAGCCGCCTCCGCACCGCCAGCCACCGTGGACACCACGGCGATGCCCGCCTCGGCCGCTGCTGCCCCTGCCAGCAGCAGCAGCAGCAACGGCAACGGCACGGGCGAGCGCAAGGGGGAGAAGTTTGCCTCGCGGCTGAGCAGCGAGGGGCGGGAGCCGCGCAAGCCCGAGCCTGCCGCTGCTGCAGGGACAGCGGCAGCTGCCGGCACCAAGCCCCTGGACGTGGTGGTGGGTAGCGGTGCAGCGGCAGCGGGTGGGACACAGGGCCGCCGGTGATGGTGCACTTGATCTGGAAGATGCCGCGGTGGTACCGTAATACACGCAAATCACGGGATGCTGTGTGAGGCGTCAGGGAGTCACGGAAACGCTGGTGCCTATCGCAGTGGGAAGCTTGTCACACCAAGCCGCAGCCCGCATTAATGTGCAGCTTTTATTGTATAGGCGTAAGGTCAGGACCATTGGCTTTTGTCCACATCGGCAAGTCTGCACCCTGTACAGGGTTGGGCTGCACACTGAAGTGCTTGTGCCAGTTCCACACTGCCGCGGGTTTGTCACGCCGGGCTTGGTACCGACGCACCAGCACGCAGCGCGGAGGCGCTCATGCTTGCGCTCTGCATTGCACTCTCCGACCGCAGGACCCCGTGGTGAAGGAGCCTGGCCCCAGCAGCAGCAGCAGCAGCAGCTCCTCCCGCTCGTCCTTCTTCGCGGACGTGACAGACACCACCGCCAGCAGCGCCGGCGCCAGCAGCAGGCCCAGCAGCAGCGCCGGGTCAGCAGGTGGGGGTGGGGGCGATGGGCGGGGCAGGGGCGGGGGCGGGTGAGGCCGGGGCGGGGGCGAGGGATCGGGGCGGGCGCGGGGGCGGGCGCGGGGGCACGGTAAGGGGCAGGGGCGGGGACGGGCCGGTGCGGGGCGGCCCTGGGAGCACACACGGTAAGCATGGGCGGGTGGAGGGCTTTCGGGCCACGGTATGTCCGGCTGTTATGAAGTTTGGGATGCCCATATACGAGGAACTGCACAATTCATGGCGAATGAGGCGGTCATCTTAAGGACAGAGGACAGGGCTACAGCTCAAAACGTCTTGGACCCGACCCCGACGGCGGGGGCTTTGGTTAGTGCGGCCGCGAGGGCCTCGGGATTGCTGGAAGGATGAGCCACCGGCGAGAGCATGGGATAACACTGATTTGCGCTGACAAGGGTGCAAAGCACGAAGGGCACATGGCGGTGGGGGCTCGAGCAGTGCACACCACTACAGCACGAAGGCGCGTGCACGGTGTACATTCGCCGGCGTGCAGGACAGTGCCTATGAGCCCCGCACCACAGCGCTTACTGTGGCTTCACAACCCTTGACTCCCTTGTGCCGGCTTGACTGCGCAGGTGCAGCCAACGACTCGAGCGTCATGTCAGAGATGATGGAGAGCATGCTGCGCAACCCGGAGATGCAGAAGATGCTGTACCCCTACCTGCCGGAGCCCATGCGCAACCCGTCCAGCATCGAGTGGATGCTGAGCAACCCGGAAGTCAAGAAGCAGATGGAGCAAATGTTCGCGCAGCAGGTGCGCTGTGCTCCCGCGGCAGTAGAGGCATCACATGCAGCGCGAAGGCAGGGCAGCAGGGGACCGCGTGATAACCTGCACGAGGGAACAGTGGCCGCCAGGGAGGTGCAAGGAACGGGGTTGGCGTCCCTGGCAGGTACCAGGGCGCCTAAGCGCTGAGGCACATGGTCGCGCAGCAGGGTCGGGGAGCCCAACGGGGGTAGGGTGGGATTCCACCAAGGCCGAAGGGCCGACCAGGGGTGCCGGGCAGGAACGGCGCGGGTTTTTGCTGCGCGTCGGTTCCGCTGTTGTCGGTGGGGTAGGGGCAAGCGCGTGCTCTGATGCCTGCGCGGTGAAAAGCTGCCCCAAAGGGGAAGACAAGCTGGCGGCTGGCGGGCACGACAGCATGGAGGGAAGGGAGGACACGCGGTTACCTTCAGGCGCGGAAGCGCTTTGTAGACGGCGGCGGCCACCGCAGCCGTGCCGTACCAATCCGTGCATCGCCAATGTGACATGTCAGGTGTTGAGCTGCGTGGGCGTCGCATGCCAACGGTCCTCAGTAGGCTTTCTGGTAGAAAGCTCTTTAGTTCCCGGAAAGGGCGGGCTGGCAGCCGATGCGGGAGGCACTGATCACGCCGTGCCAAAACTTTTCCTGCCTGTAAGCACGTGAACCGTATGGTTACTCAGCTGTGGATGATCACACGCTTTCTGCCCGCAGAACGTCATGTCGCCGCAGATGATGGAGATGATGAAGGGCATGGACTTCAACCAGGACAAGGTCAACAAGCAGTTCGCGGAGCTGGGGCTCAAGCCCGGGACGTCATCTCCAAGGCACGTGCCCCGGCAGGCTTTGCGCATGTCGTGTCTCGCCGCTCGCTCCGTTTGCTGGGTTTTGGGATGAAGTGGTTGCAAGCCATTATCCGCGCAGGGTGCGTGGCCATCAAGGGCGTTACGTTCACAGCAACGCCGTGACAAGCACTGGAGGCTTGTATTCTTGGGCATACCACCGTTTGCTGAATGTTCTGGTTCTACGTCAGCGCATCCGGCCCCAGGTGATGGCTAACCCGGAGCTGGCGTCTGGCTTCTCAACCCCAAGGTGCAGGCGGCCATCATCGACATTTCGCAAAACCCCATGAACATCATGAAGTACCAGACCGACCCCGAGGTCATGAAGGTGCGCAAGAGCAGAACCCCGGCTGCCGGGGTTGCGGATGAATCACGAGCTGTCCGAGCACGCGCTTCAGCCGCTGGCATGGATGCTGAGGTGCACCGTCACGCCATGTCTTATGTTGCTCTACCAGCGGCCCCATGCGTGCTGTTCTCTCACCTCTGTTGCATACTGATCAGTCTAAATCCAAGCCTTGCCTCTGTTGCATAATGCTGGAATCTGCAAGCACATGTGCGTGTGCCTGCTTGGAACCAGATTTGTACGGTGCAGATCATAAGTATCGCCTGCTAACGCTATGTCGGCCTCTTGCGCTGCAGGTGCTGGAGAAGGTTACGGAGATCTTCCAGCCCCAGATGGGCGGCCAGAAGTAAAGGCTGCACGGAGGCAGGGCCGCCGCCGGCGGCCGTGACTGTTGAGTGTGCGCTGACATTAAAAGCAGTTTGTTGTGTGATGTGAGGGCGGTTGCTGGCGCCGTAGGTGTGTGAGGGGCAGGGTACCAGCACTGGCTTAGGGATTTCAGCGCGTCTGTTGTGCAGCCAGGGGAGTGTCCTCGGTCGGCACAAGGGCCAGCCCTGGCAGAGCTTGCAGGATGAGCCGCTGGTTGGCGTTTGGATCACCGCTTTCAGCAGCGGCAATGGAGGTAGGGCCCGTGTTGCGCAGTGATTCGCACTGCAAGTTTAGGGCTGATTGAGGTCGGGGCATGGGGCAGTTCGTTGGCCTGGTTTTGGGCATGTAGGCCGATTTCGAGTGCAAGTATCGGAGGACATAGACAATGGACATGCAGGTATTTGGAACGGTGAATGTTGAGCAGCAGTCAGTGACCGCCGCTGGTAAGGCCCCTTAGTGGCCGGGCATGAGCGGGTGCCGGGCAAGGACTACCGCTGTCCGACGAGACACGTGTACTCACCAAAATATCTCAGTCCACTCGACGCCTGACCATTCGGCTTAGCGCGAGGCACGCGTGCATACTGCTGTTTAGGGTAATGCAGTACGTCAAGAGCACCAGAGTACCAGCTCCTCTAGGGGACACGGCTGTTGCCTCCACTGTGGACACTTGCGACATATCAAGCTATCGTGGGCCTCAGGGATGTGGCATGCAAGTGACATGCGTCGGAGGGTGCCTTAGTGTGTCAAACTGGGTCAACAGCAGCACATGGCACCTCATCGGCATATCAGCGTCACAGGCACTCCTATTATCCTCGCGTGGTCTCTGGGTCAGGCAATGGCGTTCAGCAGTCTTGAGCCGAACCGCGTGCTGTGAAGAGGTGGGTGGGTAAATCAAGTGGCTCAGGTCGGATGATGAACCCTGCTGGCCAGGTCCCCTGCTGCCGAAGTCAACACGGTATGCGCCAGAGCTGCCAGCCCTGCCCCTTACCCCTTATCGCACACACCGGGCATACAGGGTACAGTCATGGGGTGCGGAGCCGCAGATTACTCTCGCCAGCTCCCGCCCACCGTGGTAAGCTGTGAAGTGGCTCGTGTGGCCTCGCGCCCGTCCGCGCCCAACTTGACCTTGCTGTTGACCTTGCTGTCAGCCTGTGACATGCCTGCTGTCGTACTGAGGTGGTGGTGGCAGTGCTAGTGCAAGGACGGCGACCTGAGGGGCAAGCTCTGCGTGAGCCGGGCATGTGCTCATGGCCGGCATGGGTACACAAGTGGTCACGCTTGACAACATCCTTGATGCCAGTAAGTACCAGTGAGGGCAGTCTGCAGGTTTGACAGGTGCGACCTGTGTGTGCTCGCAACTATCGGAAATGACACTGTTGCACACCATCACCTGCCTGCATGGGCACTGCCTGCATGGCACTCTCCCCAGCAGCAGAGGCAATGGCGTACCGGGAGGCTGCGACTTCCCGTGTGCCTTGTCGACTGCCAAATATTGCAAACATGAACACTCTACGTCGCCTCGGGCTGCAAGCCCCTGCGGCTTCAGCCGCAGCTTACCCAGCAATCGCAACAACCACTGCGAAGGGGCCTCGCAGACTACGCGAAGCCGAAAGTCGACACCAGCCTTGACCATGTGTTCGGCGACAGCAGCTACAAGCTCACATACAACGTGAGTTCGAAAGCCCCAGCCATGCTGGAACCGTGACTTCACAAGGCCGTTTATGCCGGCGTTTTCGGGCTGTGCTGAGGCTCGTTTATATATGTATCACACATGCAGTTCGAGCCCATGCCGATGGGCTCCCTCTTCGTTCGGTCTGCCATCATCGTCGGGGTGTTCTTCTTCCCCATCTGGATTATGGTCTATGACGACTATAAATACACCAGCTTCCTTGACAAGTAAGACGATGCAGCGAAAGCTGCGCTCCATGTGCTTGCTAGTGCGGAGTGCCTGGGCTCGTGCTGCACCCCTGCACCCAGAGGCTGGGTTATGCTGGTGCTTCATCCTCCATACTCCTGTGCTTGCTGGCGCTCTCTTAGACTTCTGACTCCTTAACCTTCACGTTTTCAACCTACTACAGGGTGGCTGCTGCGAAGGCGAAGCAGGAGTCCGCGTAAGCTGCCGGGAACTGTGGCGTGGGGGCACAGCACGGGGACCACCAGGGGCAGCCGCCCCACGTGATTCCACCCTGTACCGGGCTTGAATCTGGTGTACAAGCTTGCTGAGCTTGCAAGAAGACTCGCGGAGCAAATCAGCATTCAGTGGTCCTGCTTTGCTGAGCTTGCAAGAAGACTCGCGGAGCAAATCAGCATTCAGTGGTCCTGCTGTGCAGGCTTGGGGTGCAGTTTGGTCCCCTGTTTCGTGCTCCTACAGCCAAGGGGCACGATCTGCAGGTGTGGGGCCCTGTTCATAGGCTGCTACGTGAATAGCACCATTGGCTCATTTGGTTTCACGATGCTCCCAACGCTGTCGTACGACAAGCCGTGTGTTGGGGCTTGATGTAGCGGCTGGTGTCGAGAATCGGCATGCATGGGTGCCGCGAGGGTGACGACTGGTAGGTCCTTGAGGGAATAAGCAACAGCGGGCGGCCTTGTACTTGTATGCAGAACGATGATGTTGTGGCACCATCGCCCATTGTGTGGTTTTTGCGTGGTTCACCGGAGGCGTTGCACGGGAGCCCCAAACGCTGTTGGCGCGGCTATGTGTTGGCAGAACCTTGCGCCATGGTTTGCCGCAGCACCAGGCATGAAGCATCAGTAGCGGAGGCATCGTCTACTTGACAACCTAACGTAAACAGGAGTCTTTGTGGAACGGCCTTTGTAACATCACACGTCAATCACACATGATGGTGGTTACTCAGCCTCCCTGCTCTCCCCTGGTCTGTGCTGCTGATGCGAGCCATTCACGCAGCATCAGGAAACCGACCCTGCACGTTGGCCCCTGCACGGCACTCCATGAATCCCTGTGTTTGCCTTCCTACGAGTGAGACGCACAGCGCGCAACGAGTGGCAGCAGTGCTAGGGAGCAGGGTACTTGCGGGTTTTGGTACAGGGCATACCAACCAGGACACACCCCATGGCGCTCTGGCCTTTGGGCCGGTATACGTCCCTCGGCATTGCAGGACTTAAACAGCATGCACCTTGGCCGACAGGATTTGTGTTTCACACGAACGAAGATGGGCTGCAAATCCGTGACACTGTACTCAGTAAGGCTGGGTACCGATTATCACAGGCCAACTGAGCCTCGCAGTAGCCCACCGCAGCCCACCTGAACCCACCTGCGCTCCGAACTGGCAGGCAGCAAAGCAAACAGCGCTCAGGCCTAGCGTTGAGGGTACACCACCATACCATGGGAAACCTCTTGATGAGCAGGACCCCTGGGAGGCACACCTCTCCCGTCTCTTCACCTGTAAACCTTTCCACAGAAAAAAAAAAAAAACACTGCCACAGCAGAAAGCACGTCGTCGCGATCAGTCATCTGCATACGGTACGGTAAAGGCGCCCAGCAGCGTCACAGGCGTGGGAAAAAGGGAAACAACAGCTGCAGTATGCAATACGGCACATTAAGGCACGAGGATGCGCCTCCCATGTGCGCCTCCCGAGGGCGCACCAATGCACGTGCAACGCCGCCACCATTTACTGCTCTCCTGGTGCCCCTGAATTCATAAAGGGGTCCCCCTGCAGCCTTGCAAGGAGCAGCCATGGAAGACTGCTACTGCGGCCAGCATGCATGCATGGTACACGTGTGGAGGAGGAGGGGGCCTCTGTGCCTGACTGTGCAGGCAGGCCCCACGGCCCACCTCACACGGGACCTCAGTACGCCAGGCGCAATCGTGCCCCGCATTGTCTTTCCCCAGCCTAGACCTGCACAGTCGCCCATCCTCTCACCAGGGAAGCTCAACTGCGCAGGCCGCATGCTTGCGTGCTCGCTTACGTGCTTGTTGCTTGCTGCCCCATGCCTCGTGCCTCGACTGCAACGGTACCCTGTGAAAACGGACCACGCGCCACCGCCATCAGCACGTGAGTCTAGCTTGCTGAAAGGTGTGGACGGCGTGAGAGCCGCAGGGCGCGCCGTTTAGCCTGGTTCGGTGGTTTGAAGCGGGTGGGTCGACGTGCGAAGTCGCATCCACTTCCCGCCAACGAGTACAGTAGTGTAGCTATGGCATGGTTCACGCGGGATTCGCAACAGTGTGACTCTGGCACGCGAGGATAGGGGTGAGTGCCCGGCGTTGGGCAAAGTTGGCTGAGACTGTTGGCCGACGGTCAGCAGCCTGTATATAGTACTCCGACGGCTCCAACAGCTATAACGATTACTATCAATGCATAATTCAATCATTGAACAGCTAAGGCTCCCGGTCAACATCCTACGTATGGTGGGACCAGACAATATGGGATCCCATCTATAGTGCTATCCTATCA
>BQMZ01000300.1:0-49537 GCA_036984285.1 Chlamydomonas sp. KOR1 | reverse complement strand
GCCATCAGTGCTGAGTAGTAAGCCTGCAGGGGCTGACTGGCAGCCTGGCACTCTCAAGCTGGGCAGCATCGGGCTGCTCCCCAGCCGTCGGCCCGTCGCACGGCCTCCTGTTCAGGAGGCACCGGCCTCGTCCGCTGCGCGTGTCCGACGCAGAAGCCCACACGATCTCGCACAGGCACACAGCTGTGCTCACGCACCACTGCGTAACACTGACTCTGCGTGGGGCATACGGCCAACCGGCACGTGTGGCCTTCTGCCCGCCGCCCGCAGATTGAGATCCGTGCCGACATCACATGCATCGGCTCGCGCTTCGCCGGTTACATGGGTAACTCGCTGTACCAGCTGTACAACGTGCCTACCCAGCCATCCGTCGAGAAGGCTGCGTCGGGGCCCGGCACATCCGCCATCATCAAGGTGGGCGGAGTGCCACGTGCCACGTGCTCTGCCGCGTGCCGGGTAGAGCAGGGGAGCTCCGCTGGTGTGGACCTGCGTCCCGTGTCGCTCATGCTGTGCCGTGCTCCTTCACCATCACGCGCGGCTGCCACCAGCTCTTGCGGGCCTACCACACTCTGGCACATGCGCCGTTGCACTTGCTGGACCGCCATATCTGAATGTAGCACGCCGCTGCTCTCGAGGCCACCCTTGCCAGTCGCCGCGTGACTGCACCACAGTGCAGCTGCCCTGCCGCTCGTCCTCCTGTCGCCTATGACTTGCGGCAACCCTTGGCACCGAAACGAACCCGCACGCACAGATTACCAGGCTGAACCTGGACATCGGCAGCGCGGACGGCAAGTGGGTGTGCCTCAAGCCGCTCAGCGGGCCGTGCCGCACGCCGCAGCAGACGTGCGACTTTGGGGGCTTCTTCGGCGACCGCCCTCCCGCAAGCGGCTGCGAGGTCGCCTTCTTCAATTCCGACCTCAGCTGCTGGTGCGTCCCGCCTGCCATCTGGGCGCCCGCTGTCCCTCCCCGTTCCTTCCTGACCCAGCCTTCCTCCATCCCTGCCTTGCACCAATTCGGGAACTGCAGCTGAGACACACTGCAAGGCTGTGTACACCGGCAACTTGCGCAACTTGGTTGCAGTAGTGCGCATGCGCCATGCCCAAGGTAACACCGCATGTGGTTGTTGTGCCCACGCACGCCTGACGCGAGCTTTTCATCCCTTGCCACCCACAACTCACCCCAGCCCCACCGGCGGCTGGTACAACGACGACCACGAGAAGTCCTCGCCCCCTCCACCCCGCTCCTCTCCTCCTCCCCCGCCGCGCTCCTCGTCCCCGCCCCCGCCTGCCCGCCAGAGCCCGCCCCCTCGCCCCCCGCCCCCCAGCGAGGAGTGCGAGCTGTGCTACGTGCTGCAGAACCTCAGGACCTTCACCTTTGGCCCCAACGCGTGCGACGACTTTGCCACGTACGCCAACAGCCGCCTGACGCCGCCTGAGCTAATCAGGCAAGGTGATGTGCTGGACGAGTGGGTCTGCGCCGAGGATCAGCCAGACAAGATCAAGGTGGGCACGAGGGCACTGCTGAGGCAAGGCATGGAATGCACCTCCTGCGCTCATACTGGTGCTGCAGAGGCCTGCAAGAGCGAGGCCAAGGAGGAAACTCTGCTGCTGGAAGTTGCCGAGCGGGCGCCTGCTGGGTGCTTCGTGCTGTAGTACAGCAGCTCGGCGTCAGCTGGTGCAGCCTACTGACATAGCCTTGTTCAGGTATCACCAGACCTGGTGTGCGTTCTGATAGTGCTGACGCATTGCGGTGTGCCCCGGTAACGGCCGTGCAGATCTGCGCAGTGTTCAGGAGCAAGGGCGTTGCCGGGCAGGTGGCGGCGTACACGTCCGACAACGAGTACGCCTTGGTGGAGGACCTGATCACGTGAGCAGCACCAACACGTTCATCAGCTGCTCGTTTGCTATGCAACCTGTTACGCATGCGCAACATATACAACCCGTGCAGTGACAAAGGAACAGGACAGGTGTGCGGGTCCTTGCGCATCCTGCGCCCAAGGTGGTTCCCATGCCAGTTGCCCACACTTGAATGCACAGCAACCCCCCTTTCCCTCACCCCAGCTACCTGGACCTCGAGGGCTACATCTGCAGCAAGGCCAGCCTGATCTTCATCTCAGAGTAAGTGCAGTCAGGTCTACGCAGCTTCGCACACCTCCATTTTTGCCAAGATGCCATTTGTTGGCTTTTATCCTGCTGCACTTCGCCCTCACTTACTGGCCCTTCAAGCCTTGAATCAACAGCGTGCACATCACTAACGGCACGTCAGACGCTGCCTTGTGCGACTATCTGGGCCGCCCTCGCCACCCCCTTCCCGGCCCCAGGTCCGTCTGCGTGTCGCCACCCCTGGCCTGGATTCCCAAGTCCTGCACGCCCGCCAGCTCTCCGCCGCCTCCCCGCAGGAGCCCCCCGCCCCCGCCCCGCTCCTCACCCCCACCGCCGCCTCGCCAGAGCCCCCCGCCCCCACCCGTCCGCAGTCCCCCACCCCCGCCTCGCCAGAGATCCCCGCGCCACCCGTCCGCAGTCCTCCACCTCCACGCTCCTCGCCTCCGCCCCCGCCCGTCCGCAGTCCGCCTCCTCCTCCCCGCTCCCCGCGTCCGCCCCCGCCCGTCCGCAGTCCGCCTCCTCCCCGCAACAGCCCTCCTCCTCCGCCCGTGCGCAGCCCACCCCCACCGCCCCGCTCCTCGCCTCCACCGCCACCCGTCCGCAGCCCGCCTCCCCCGCCTCGCCAAAGCCCCCGCCCTCCGCCGCCCGCGCAGGAGTGCGAGCTGTGCTACGTGCTCAAGAACCTCGACAGCTTTGAGTTCCCCGTCGACGCGTGCGACAGGTTCGCGCAGTTTGCCAACGACCGTATGACCCCGGCCAACTTCCTCCAAAACGGCCTGCTGCTGGAGCCGTGGTCGTGCGTCGAGGACGAGGCAAACATTGTCAAGGTGCGTGCTGGGCGCTTCCGCTACACCCGTAGTAGGTCGGTTAGGCGCAGCTACGTACGTTTGCATTGTTAGTGCTTAGGTGTTGAAAGGTCACATGAGGCTTCCAACCATGGCAGGCCACGTGCGTGCTCGGATGCGTTTTAGGCAGGGCCTGCAGACGCGCGTGCATCCGCCGTCTCTGATGGGCCAGACGTCCGGAGCAGGGGTCCCCCTGGTCCAGAGAGTCTGCACCAGCCTGTATATGACGTGCCCGGTGCGGACGCATGTGCGCGTTGTGCTGCAGGTGTGCGCCGTGTTTGCGACCCCTGCGGCTGCCCAGATTGCTGCGCTGCTGGTGTCCAACAACAATTACCGCCTGGTGGAGGACCTGGTCAAGTGAGTGCGACAAGACCCCATATTGAGCAGCAGCCAGCAGTGTCAGCGGGCAAATACTTTCCTGTACATTGCGGACTTGACGTCAAGCAGAGCAATTCCTACACCTCGGACGAAGGGCTGGTCGTTAACGAAAGGGATAGGGGAGACTTCGCTGCCCGCAGCGCGCTTGACCGGGTCTCCCCTGCCCTTGGAGGAGGCCACCATCTCGGTTTGTGGCGTTCAAGGGCACTGCTTACGGTTTCACACCGGGGCCGGCAGCGCGGCAGGGGCGTGGGCATCTTCAAACCGCCCTTGACCAACTGTGCCGCCGTGTGCTTGTGGCTGCGTCACTGTGCCGCTTTGTTGGTTCCTTGTAAGGTGTGATGCCCGATGTCAACTTACCCTCAGGTACATGGAGCTGGACGACTTCATCTGCAACAAGGCGTACCTGGTCTTCATGTCCGAGTGAGTACGGCAACAAGCAGCATTCGTGCGGCATGCGAGCAGCCCTTCAGCGCTACCAACAAGAACCATCAACCCTGGTCTCAGTTGTGCAGGAATCAGACAGTTTTCGCAGCAGCGTAGTCCTCTTCCAGGCGCGCTCAAAGTACGGCATACTTCGCTTCCAGATTGCGTGCGGCACAAAATTGTAACGCTCCCTCCGCCCACTGCCACCACGTTCCTCCCCGCTTGCTACCCCTCCCCAGGTCCGACTGCGTGTCCCCTCCACTGGTGTGGATCCCCACGTCCTGCAACCCAGGCAGCTCCCCACCGCCCCCGCGCGCCAGCCCCCGGCCCCCGCCGCCTGTCAAGAGCCCTCCACCCCCGCCTCGCTCCCGCCCGCCGCCGCCTGTCAAGAGCCCCTCCCCGCCTCCTCGCTCCCAGTCCCCGCCGCCCCCTGCCACCGGGGAGTGCGAGCTGTGCTACGTGCTGCAGAATCTCAAGAGTTTCACCTTCCCAACCAACGCCTGCGACCAGTTTGCGCTGTACGCCAACAACTTGCTCACTCCCCCGGGGTACCTCGCCAACCGCCTGCTGCTGGACAAGTGGTACTGCATTGACGACACGGCGGACACAATCAGGGTGCGGCCAGCGCAGTGCTTGCTCCGTTAGGTGCTACACCCAGTTGCAGTCGTTGCAGGCGGCTGTCGTACCGCGTGCTGGGTGGCATCTGTCCACCAACGCCCTGACACGCATGCACTTCATTGGCAACGGTACACCTGATCCGCATTGAGCCCTTCATGTACCCTGCACCGTGGAATGCAGGGCCTCTGGCGCGTAGGGCAACCTGCAGTGCCGACGTAGTGTTTTGCCCTCATTCCCGAATCACCTTGCCGTGTGGCCCCAGGTGTGCGCCACCTTCGCCAACGCCGCCGCGGCCCAAGCTGCTGCTGCTTACGCCTCCGCCAACAACTACCAGCTGGTCTCCAACATGGTTGCGTGAGTGGTCGCCGCCGTTGTAACGCAGTGCCGCACTGGGCTGTCCAGCATGTCAACCAACTGCGTCGCGGTGCAAGGTTGTGCACAACAACGCTAGAATTGCGAGCCAAACGACCAGCTCAGCTTCGAGCCCCTGACCCCACGGCCTCCCACGAGCTCTTTCACCCACGACCGCCTGCACCCTAACCCCCCCACTCCAACCACCAAGCACGCCCCGGACTATTCACCCCTCCATGCCACTCCAACAGCTATATGAAGCTGACCGAGTTCATCTGCAAGAAGGGCTACCTCATCTTCACCTCAGAGTAAGGCCCGTGCTGCCAAGGGCTTGAGCATTGCAACACGCACTAGGTGGATTGGAGCATCACGCCTGCACACAGCAGTTCGTCGCCTCCACTGTGTGTCTTTCCGGAGCTGCCGTGCACCACACCTACGTGCCATCGCCACATGGTGACCTTACGCCCGTTGCCACGTGTCGTGCCGCAGGTCCGTGTGCGCCCGGCCGCTGCTGGCTTGGAATCCCCCGGCCTGCGACGTGCCGGAGAACCCCTTCCCCTTCTGCGTGTAAGTCACAAACTGCTTGCACGGCGCCCCAACTGGCGAAGGGGCGCAACGCGTCTCCATGCAAGCTGCACCTCCTTTGTGCACCGCCGCCCCGAGCCGTCCCTCTGTCTCATTGGGCCGTAGCAGGTGCCCACGGCCCATGGACCGTGTCCAGTAACGTGCTTGATGACACTCCTGCCCCACCACCTGTCCATGCAGCTGCAACCGCAAGGCCGCCTCCATGCCCTTCGCCATCGACTTCCAATACACCGTCCAAGGAGACAGGTACGGTCTTGCAGGGTTAGCCCGCTGATCCTTCCTGCACAAGCACAATAAGCACAATCACGGTGTCACGGCTGCTGCCCTTGGCTTCAGTTCACGGCATGTACCCATGTGCACAATGGCCGGGCTGAGGATGCTGGTAGCCCTGCTGGGCACGCTCTGGAGCCCAAGTTGGTCACGCTCCCTCCCCGCCACAGGTACTGCTTCAACCTCAAGCAAGTTGCCCCTATCGACCCCAACAACTCGTGCGCAAAAGTGAAGGAGCTACACAAGATTGAGTTCTGGGTGGGTAGCTGTGTGCTGCGCGCTGGGCCGGCAAGCCGGCCTTGCATGACATCCTGAGTTCCAGGCAGGCGCAAGGGCTGGGTTTGTGGCCGTGACCTGTGCGGACGTGCAATCTTGAGCACTGGGAGAGCCCAAGGCATTGCAGCTGTGGCGTTGCAGCTGTGGCTCCTCGGGGGGGTAGTCGGTGGTCAGGAGCAGCGCCGTGTCGGGCTGGTTCTGCATGGATGCCTGTGCGTGTCCTATGCAACCATGGCTTGTGACGTACACTGTGGCCCCAGTATGCTGCTCTGGTACTTGCGGAGGGCATAAACGCATAGTCACGTTGTTTCGGCTGACACGCGCAGATCGACTACAGCAAGCGTTTCGCAATCCGCGGCGTATACGACGAGAACGGCAACAGCCTGTCCAACGTGTGGAGTGTGCCCGCGGTGAGTTCATGTGCTTCGTGCTCCTCAAACGCAGCCGCAAGCAAACCATGCCACAACCCGCAAAACTTGTCGACATGCACCTTGCACGTCTGCAACACGCCATTCAGTGAACGGATAGCCCGCGTCCATTTCCGCCCTGCGGGACGCCCACACCCCTCTACCGTGTATGGGTAGCATTCACATTTACAAACCCCAAGGGGGCACGTCCGGAGAGCCAGGGGGCCATAAGGACGAGTAATGCGGTATAATAACTACTTTGCGGGGGGTGGGGGTGGCGGGCTTTATTCGCCACTACCCACACGCCTCACAGCCGGCCGAGCACGCCGCTGGAGGATACGAAGCCTTTCACGCCAAACCTCGTCAAGGAATGAAGCAAGGGCAACGGGGGGTGCCTCCATCATGATCGAGCGCGTACCCCGCTCCTTAAACCGTAGACCACTTCCGTATGTACCGGTCTCTAATGGGCTCGTAAGCAGGGCACTCGAAGCAGGCGCCTGGCAACCTGCCGGTAAAACCCGAATCCACCCGGTCCACAGGACAACTCGTTGAAGGTGGCCCCTCCGAGCTCCAAGGCCTGGAGTCTGGACTCTCTCAAGACCACCACGCGTCAGATCTGCATCCAGACGGACGGCACTGCCATGTCTGAGCTGTGCCTGGGCGGGTGGTGCTGGACCTCCGCCTTCGATGTCAACCAGAAATGGTGCGTTCCGTGGCCGGGTGCTGGGGCAGAGGTTGACGGTATTACGTGATGCGCTTCAGGCAAGATGGGTGGCATGGTACACAGCTGCGCAAGGGTGGTACGACGGTGACTGAAGGTAGCGCGCTCTGCGTCCTGCGCCACAGTGCAGTAGGAAAGGGAAGAGAACTGTACGTACTGTCCTTCTAGCAGGGCGAGCAGCAGGCGTCAAGGGAGACATTTATCATGTGGGTCACAAGCGGCTTCGAGGTCATTGTGCCTCTTATTGCTATTTGGCCGGCTCCTTCGGCTGGTTCATTGAGCCCGCATTGGTGTCTGCTGCTGCCCTTTCGTGCTCCCTGCAGCTGCCCCCGGTACTTCAGCACCTATGAGCGGGTGCCTCCGCCGGGCGTTCAGGGCCGCTGAGCCCCGCCGCTGCCGGCACAACCAAGCGGCGCACGGAGTCAAAGTCACACAGCTGCATTCTATTACATCCTTCCATCTAGGCCCGTATTGAGTACAAGCAGCACCTGTTGGGGTAGCTGCCAGGGCAGTTGCCTGCGAGTCTTAAGCACAATACTTGCTGCAGACAACGCTGCCAAGCTTTTAACTTCTTTCCTTTGTGAGATGTGCCAGGACGTGCACGTCCGCTTACGGCCCGAGTTGCGTGCACTCCAGCTGTGGTATATAGCTAGTGAAGTGAACATTACGTGCATGGTTGAGCCACCCACTTGGTGTGTTCGTGGCGTCCCATCGTTGTCTTCTATGGGCTATCCCTCTGTCTGGCGGTGACCAAGTGCAGCTCATGTTCGAGCGTACGCGTAGTCTCTATTCATACTACTGCAGCTCTAAGGCAACGTCTCTGGAACTTGCTTTGGATTTTGCGCTCGTACCTCCCCTCACCGCATCTCTCAACATACTACTGCAGCTCTTTCTTGCTGTCAAGTAAGTACTCTCTGGCATTCTGGCTACTGTAATCTACGTTGGGGACACATGCCCTGCACGTATCATACGTACCGGTAGCCAACTGGCTGCTGCTGACGTCTTGCAACTGCCAATGCCGGCAGAGCGCACACCGACTGGCGTACCGATATAGCGGTTTACATCGTGCGTTGTCATGGTTTTAATGCAGCATGCGTCCAGGATACGGTCGGTGTACCAGTGGCGAGCCCTCACAACACAAGGTACGGTACCAATCCCACTGCCTCCCAACTACGTCAACATGTTTCGTTCTCCATCCATGGCCGAGTCTCACGGTAGCCACGCGCGTGACCAGCAGCGCGCTGTTGCACAGGTAGCCCAGGATGGCCCCGGAAACCCCAAGCAACACCATTCCAGTAGCACACATGCAATTTCGGTTCCCACACCTCGGATACGGTCATGCGTACCGCGGCCAGAGGCACCCCCAGGCACCATGCGGGTGCCGCAGTTCAGCGCATGACAAGCCCACAAGCTTTGCCCAGCGCCACCTCGAGGTCAACCCCTACATTCGTCAAGGTACACCTGTAACCTGTCAGAGGCCAGCCTACGTGCTGCTTAAACGCGCCCAGTCGTAGCCAGCAGCCGGCCGTTGCTGAGGTCAACCCGGATTCCCGCCTCCCCGCCAAGGCGCCCGGCAGCCACGGGCCGCGCGTCCCATGGAGCGCCCCGGCCGGACAGCACCCGCTGCGGTGGAACCCCATCCCGTACCGCGCGCCCTAACGCAACCGCACCTGGCTGACCTTCATCCGGTCCCACAGCCAGTCCTTGTGCCCGGGCCACTGCCTGTGGCGCACGTGCAGCTCCGGGCGCAACATACGGTTCCTTCTTAGCTGCTGAGCGGAGAGGGGCGTCCTGGCGTTGAAGCGCGCCGGGCTGGGTTTCTTGGAACCAGGCCTGGCGAGGGGGTTGGGCTGCGGGCTCCCAAGGTGGCCGGTTGTCGCCCACTAGCGATAGGGGGCCATGGCCAGCATGTGCGTACTGCGGTGTTGGGTGGCAGCACGAGCAGCGAGGATGGCAGGGATGGTCAGAGGGCAGGCTGCTCTTTCGGGCACACCGTGCGCTTAGCGGACACGAGCACCGGTAGGCGTGTTCCGTGTGGAACAGGTACGGCACCAAGGGCTACCGGAAAGAGCACACGGCCGTAGCCTGCATGTCTCAGCCTGCCACGTGAGCGTCTCACTCACCTGTCTGCCCCAGGCCTCCTCCTGCTGCTGCTGCTCCGCAGGCCTGGCCCCATGGGGCAACAGCCGCACCGTCACCTCCACGCCGCCCAGGTCCACCGCCGCCGCCGCCACCCGGCTGACCAGCGGCCTGGAGGCGGCCAGCAGCTCCGAAGCCAGCGAAGCAGCGGCCGGGTCCTCCAAACCGCCCACCAGCAGCCCCCTCCGGTTCCGGCTGTGACCGCTCTCCCTTGTTGATTGTCCTCCAGTCGGGTATGCATGCCCCAGGAACTCCGGATCTTTGCTGGCGTCCAGCGAGGGGCGCCAGGGAGCAGGCCCAGGGCCTGGCCAGGTGCTGTGGGGCCAAGGCTCGCTCGGGTAGTGCTCGGCACCCGCGTGCAGCATGCACTGGTCCGTGAGCGCGCCAGCGCCGTCTGCGTCTGGGGCCAGCTGCTGCTGTTGCTGCTGCCGCGCCGCGTCCCGGCTAAAGGAATCCAGTCGCGCCACGGGCAGCTCATGGGCCGCAGGGCCTCGCCCATGCAAGCCACGCTCGCCCGGCTGGTACGGCTGCTCCTGCTCAATCCCCATTCTGCCATCACGGACAGGAGGCATGCGGGCCCCACCTGGTGCCTCATCCCTATCCCGCCACTGCGTCCGCGCAGTTCCTTCTGCTGACGATGGTCCTGACCGGCTTGTTCCGCCACCCGCCGCCGCACCCGCCGGAGCGCGAGTGTCGGCGTGCGGCGCCCGCACCCCACGTGGCAGGTAAGGCTGCACCCATGGCCGCTGTAAGGCCTCCGCTGCGCCCCTACCCACAGACCTCCCAGCCGTCGCCGCTGTGCTAGCCGGGTCGCCCTGCCCCGGGCCCCCTCCCGCGCTGCCTCCGCTACTGCCGCCGTAACCGCTGCTGTGCAGTGTCCAGCCGCCAACGCCACCTCCGCTGGACGAGCCACTTCCGCTGCCGCTGTCGGTCCTGGCTCCGCTGCTACCCAGCATCCAGCGGCCTGAGGCACCTGCACTGATGGAACTTGGCGCTGTGTGGACTGGAGGCCTGGCGGTGGGTTGTAACGACGCTGCGTAGGTCGAATTTGCAGTGGCAGCTGCGTCGGTGGAAGCCCTGCCAGCGGAAGCAGAGAGAGGACCCTTTAGTGCACGGCCTGATGCCGCGATGCCCTGTGCAACGCGCAGCTGCTGCTCGAGAGTGCTGGACTGCCAGCCGTCGTAGGGTGCGGTGACGAAGGTCGTGGGGCCGGTGATGACCACGTGGATGGTGGGGGCCGCTGCAGCAGGAGCAGGTCCAGAGGTCCCCTGCGCAGGGGTGTCCGCAGGGGCAGCGTGTGGAGGAGCAGCGGCAGCCTCCCCTGCGCTTGTCCCACAGGCCGCAGGCTGGGGCTGTGTGCTGGCTGGGGCCGCTAGGTCGGCAGGCTGTTCTCCACTGCGGCTGGCAGCAAGCAGCCGCGTTGGTGTTGCCCCCAATGGTGGCAGGTCAGGCGCCAGCCGCGTCCCCAGCAGCACGCTGTTGCCAAGGGATGCCTCGGTGGCATCAGGTGAAACATCGCGCGCTGGCGTCGGCACAGCACCAGCACATACGTCAATACCGGGCGAGCTGTGTGCCTCCGGGCCCGCTGCACTTGCCAAGCCTCTGATTGCCGTGCCACCACCGTCAGGGCACACGCTGCAGTCCCCATCTGCCGGCGCCCCTGCGATCGCCTGCGACCCATCTCCTGCACTGCCATCCGCGATCATAATGGGCGCTCCGCCTGGCGCGCCCTGTGCGTCCTGCCATGGTGCCGGGTGATGCCCCAACATACCAGGGGTGTCGGCACCCCACTGGGATGCCGCCACTACCGGCCCCGTCCCTGCGTCCAGCGACAACGACTGTGCTGCAGCGCTGTCATCATGCCTCGCAGAGCCCTGGTTTAACTGCATTTGGCCGACGAGAGGTGCCACCTCGTCGAGGGGCCCAGACCGCTGCCTGTGCTGGTTGCCTTGAAACTCGACGTTGCATGGCCGGGGCTCCGGCAGAGCAGAAGCGGCTTCTGGCGGGTCCGCCGGCTGCCGCAAGGTTGCCGCTGGGTGCAGGGGGCTGGTGCAGGCGTCAGAACAGCCGTGCGGGGCCCGGGGCGCCCTAGGGGACCTGGCGCTGCGCTGCTTGCTGTTGCTGTGCTCGCGGCCACGGCTCGCGCCGTGCTCGCGTTGGGCCCGGTGCGGCTTGGTGTCCTGGTCCCTGTCCCTGTCCCTATCTCGCCGCGCGCTGGCACTGCGTGTGTGCACCACGCCGTCGCCCGTATGGTGGCGGCCGAGTCGCTCCCTGCTGCTGTTGCGGCCGGCATCCTTGGCGGCCTGCCCCCGTGGGGAGTGGCGGCAGCGGGGGGAGCGGGAGGAGCCCCGGGCGTGGCGGTGCCGGGTCCTTGCCGGTTCCGCTGTAGCACCTGAATGCATTGAAAGCAGCACGGTGAAGCAAGAACCCATAGTGTCACCATGCATATTGCTACTGGCTCTGCAACAGATGATTACCATCATTGCTAACGCGCTGATATGTATGCCGAATCCCTGCTCATACCAACCATCCCATACCCCACCTGTCCCCGTCCTGTCGGAGTTCCGCGCCTTGCGTGCCTCCCCAGGCCGCTCCTGCCCCGGCACTCCATCCCGCGGCACCGCCTCCTGCTGCTGCGACACCGTCGGGCTCTGCGCCCGCCACAGCCGGCACCGCCTTGGCCACACCGCCTCCCCAAGCGCCTGTGGCTCCCCTCCAGCGCCGGCCCCGACCTCCTCTGCATCCCTCCTGGCCCCTCCCCCAGCTGCCCCAGCTGCACCTCTAGCGTGCTGCTCCCTGCGCCACCAGGAGGACGACGACGAGGACACAGACCGCCGGCCCCGCTTGCATGCTGCAGCACGCTCCTTGTGCACCCAGAACCATGGGTCGGTGTCTGAGCTAGCAGCTGAGCCGTCACCACTGCTGCCGGCCGCGTCTGCACCTGCCGGGCCTCCCCTGGCCGCGCTGCCGGGCACGCTGCCGTCGTCGCTCCTCAGGAGGGCGCTGCACAGGGGCCTGAGACCCGCGCTCTGGACGGAGAGGCGGTAGAGGGAGCGGATGACAGGGGATGTCTCCGTGCGCCGGCCTGGGGAGGCGGCGGCAGGGTACGCCGTGGGGCCGGAAGGCATGCGACCGGGGCTGGGCGCGTGCGGTTTTCTTGTTGACCTGGAACGGGCTTTGGCCCGGCGTTCTTGCGGTGATGCATCAACACCAACAGCGCGCGCACGGTCCGGCTTAGGCAGCCGCGTGGGTCGAGGTTTGGCGAGGGGAGCTGAAGGCGACAAGGTGCTCATGTGGAGCCTGGCGCGGCGGGCGACGCTGCACGCGTGGGAACTGCCCGCGGTTTCACGCGGCAGAGAGCGGTCTCGGTTGCCGGTGTGTGTTGCGTTGCGTTCGGCTGGTGCAGCTCCGTGCCTGGACCGGTTCCGCCCCCACCGGCCCCCCGAACGGCTGCTGCTTCGACTGCCGCTGCTGCAGGTGCTGCCCGCGCTCCCGCTGCAGTTGCCGTTGCGGGACCGCCCGCGCTCTGCCCGGTGCTCTTGGCCGCCACGCCGCGACCGGCTGCGATTGTGCCCCTGCTGCTGCAAAGGCTGAAGCCGCTGCGTCTGCTGCGCCCGAAGCAGCATGATCAGCTCCTGCATCTGCTCCCGTGATGCAGGATGCTGCAGGCCTTGACCATTCTTGGCCCCCGCCGCTGCTGCTGCCGTTACTGCTTCCAGCAGTTGGCCTTCCCCATCAGACGGCAGCGCGTCGGCGCCGCTGCCCTGCACGCCTAGGGCCCACTGCCGCACGTGCTGCAGCGGCAGGGTGCCGCCCTGCGGTGCTGCGTGCGCGCCTAAGGGCTCATCCAGCACGGACAAGAGCTCCTTGCGGTCAGAAGCAGGAGGGGGCGACCAGAGCCCGATGGCAGGAGGCTGAGCAGGCGACGTAGGGGATGGGTTGGTGCTGAGAGGATCAGGGGCAGGGCGAGGGCGTTGCTGGGAGGAGCGGGTGCTCCATGCCGCGTGGGATGCCGTGGCCAAGGGAGCTGTTGTGGACCGGGGCCCGGACCTGGCCGAGGGGGCGCGTGTACTGGGAGCAGGGGAAGCGCTTCGGGAGGGTACAGCAGGTGGCAGGGGCTCCGGTTGGTGTGGAGCTGCGGACAGGGATGTAGCCGAGGGCTGGTGGGCGAGGGAGCTGGCTCCGCTTGCCTGGGACTGCTCTTCAGGATGGAGGTCTGCATAGGTGCTTTGGGGCGGCGGCTGACTAGCTGCTGGCGCGGGGCGGCTTGCTGGGGAGGTCACTGGGTGCGCTTCGACCGGGACAGCGGCCGCCCCTGCTACTGGTGCAGCGGCGGGGGCGCTCTCTGCCTCCGCTGCCGGCCTACAAACAGACATCCCCGCTGATAAGGCAATGCTCGGTGCAGGTGGGCTGTGTTGCGGAACACCCTTCTCGCCACCGCCCAATGTCCTCTCCGCACGCGACCCTGACGAGGCCGCCGCTGCAACGCCACTCTTCTCCGGCTGGCCGATGCTGGGCCGCGCCTGCCGGCTCAACATTCGCGCTGCACATGTGCTTGCTTCAGCTGCTGCCGCCGCCGCTGCCGCCCAGTCCTGACCGGTGACATCACCATCGTCGCCCTCCGTAGCAGGGGCAAGTGTTGATGGGCTTGGGCTGACACCGTCCTGCACTGAGAGGACAGCGTATGCACCGCGCCGGCGGCTGGGTGCTGCGGACATGGACGGACGCAGGGACGGAGGCCGGGTCTCATGGCTGTTGTGTCCGTCTGCACCCGTGGCTGCTGCTCCATTCGCACCACCGTGCGGGTGGTAGCCACCCGACACCGACGAGGTTGCTGACCGTGATGGCGCAACCGTGCGGCCATCGGCGTGCCAGGCGGAAGCGGGCTCGGGTGATGAGGGTGCGCCGGCGTTGCTGTCGCTTGAGATGGAAAGGTCATCGGCGCTGGCACCCCCGTCATTGCTATGGCCCTCTGTGTGGCTGCGTCTGCTGCTCGCTGTGCTGGCGGCGCTGCGCCTAGGTAGGTGTGCACAGCTCAAGCCGGCAGGATGCCATTGGCCGGACGGCGAGCTTGCACAATCGGGGGCAACCACACCGATGGGGTTCCTTGCGTCTGCTGAGCTGCGCCTGCTGTGGCCATGCAGAGAGCCCGGCGGCGAGCCAGCGGCCACGCCGCAGGACAGGCTTGCCCCCACGCCTCCTGCGGCACACGGTGTCACGTGAAGCACTTGTAACGCGGCGGGACGGCAACACGAAGCCCCTCCCGCGCAACGACAAATGACCAATGGAGCCAAGAGGAGCATTACCGCATTGCTATCGCCGGCTTGGCAAATGGGGGAAATCGCGCGTACACGGCGCACCTGAGCTTCGCTGGACGCGCTTCCTGCGGGCGCCGTGTGCACCCACGGCGTGCCCTGGAGACGGTGAGCGTGACCGGCTGTCGCCCAGGCGGGCCACCACGTGCCCCACTGCCGGGTGCTGCCCCGTGCCGAACAGCATGATGCCCAGGGCAGCCACAGGCTGGAGCCCTGGACTGGCAGGTGCCGTGGGTGGGCTGAAAGCAGGTGACGGGCGCGGCGCAGCTGGGGCATGTTGCTGATCCCCAGCAGGGCCTGAGGGCGCACCATGCGGGCTGGCCGGAGCCGGGGCCCACGCCTGCCGCTGCCGCTGCTGCTCCTCAACAGCCTCTGTAGAGCCAGCAGCCATGTTGGCAAGTGGCGTGACACCAGTATGCGGGCCTGGGCACTGGGATGACGTATCTGCGACCTGCTGCATTGATTCGGTGGTTGGCAGGGCTGCCCCGGTCGTTGCGTGTGCACCAGGAGCTGTGCTTGCACGGCCATCGTAAGCCCCCACCCTCGCGCTGCTCGCGTTAGGAGGGGCTCCCAGCGGCCCTGGCTCAGTCGCCACCCCGCCGATCGTTGGGCCAACGCTGTGAGCCACTGCTTTGCTATCTGTGAACGGGGGATGCTCAGGAGCTGGATCCTCTGTCGCGGTGCAGTCAGGCGTTGGTGCCGCCTGTTGTTGCACAAGCGCACCGCCGGCTGTGCCTGCGCCGGTTTCGGATTGAGCCACATGAGACAGGCTGGCCCTGCTGACCCTAGGCCGCGACTGGGAGACCCAGAGCTGTCCACGGTGGTGGTGGTGGTGCTGCTGTTGGGGCATGCTGGGGTGGGGCCGCACTGGCCGGTGAGGAGAGATGTGCTGCTCCCTCCTTGTTCGCGCGGACTGCACGGCGGAAAGCATAGCTTGCCAGCCATGCGGCTGTGCGTTGTGGGGAGGGCTTGACGGTGTGGGGGTTGCTCCGCTCCCTAGCGGCTGCTCTCCAACAGCCCAGGCATAGGGCTGAAGGGGAGGTGTGACATGTCTTCCAGGTTCTATATCCGTAGGCACCTGGGCGGATTCTGGGCGCCTCTGCATGGTTTTTAGGCATGCTGGCCTTCCATGGGCTTTTGAAGTGGACTACAAAAGGCCTGTGCCACCTGTCGCACAGGTCGCCCTACTGCTGCTAGCCCGATGGAAGGCTAATCCAAGGACGCCAGGTGCATCTTGCCTAGAAACATAATCACTGAACGGTAGCCGCGGAAGCTGCAGTTCCAAGCATGTTCCATTTTGCCTGAAGCTGTTCAAGGTGGAAGCGCACCAAGTGGGGTAACAGTCACCAAGGCAGTGTTGAAATTGCATATGGATATGTCTATCACTGTGGGCGCCTGGCAAGAGGCCAAGTGTCGGGTCTGGGCGTACAGCTGTCAAGTCGCAATTGAGGTCCACATAGGAATGTCTGAATCTAGACGGCAGCGGGGTTATGTTCAAAGTCTGGCGTAGCTTGAGCTACTGTCTAAGCAGTAAAATCAAAGCCACCTTACAGCGAAATAGCACATTGCCTTCGGGTCACAAGTCCTGCCCGTCGTCCCGTCCGCAACGCCTTGCCACACACTCTTGCCGGATTGGACGCAACGTTTAAGCATGTCCCACTTGTGTCGGGGTGCACTCCACTTTCCTGCTTGTGTTCACTTCGCTAGGCCAGTGCAGGGGCCACCTCTCGTGACTAGGGTCGCTCCTGCGGCTTGCCACGCGGCGGCCACGCGATGTTCAGCAGCTCCAGACGATATCGGAACGTTTCTACAGGCAGCAGATATTGTCATTCAGCACGGCCACCTCGCTGGCGGGGTGGACCCCAATGTCCCTGCCCCGGTGCAGTCGGCGACACACCATACACATACAGAAGTTCAATGCACGCTATCAGGTAAGTGGACGCAGTGGGTTGCGTCAGCACGGAAAAGTGGCTGGCGAAAGGGCGCGTTACGTGTCGTGTCGCAGCGTGTGGAACGGCAAGGTTGTAAAATTGCAGGGCATATAAGAAACAGTGAAACTAGGTATGGTGAAGCTATGGATACGCAGTTGCCCCCGGTGACGGAAGGTTGACAGGGTGTGGTCGGTGTGGACACCAACCCGTCGCCGAAATGTGGCGCTCGCAGGCCTTGACAATGCGGTATGCGTTGTTGAGGAAGTTGAGGATGACGACGAGATGACATCGCTGGTGTTGTCGAGCGGCTCGGTGTGGGACTCGCTGGACCAAGCGGCCAGCACTCGCCTCGAGTCGGGGGGTCTGCTGGCAAAGGCGCTGCAGACGTCCCTGCTCCTGTCCCCCTTCTTTTTCTGGGGAACCAGCATGGTGGCGATGAAGGTAAGGTGTGCATACTGTTCAGCATGCGCACGTAAGTACGTAACCCTGCTGGGCCCCTCCGGCCCGCAACATCACCTGTTCTGTTCACCTACCAGCCAGACCCCATTACCATCTGCTGCTTGGTTCGCCCTACAGGGTGTCGTGCCCCACACCACTCCGCTGATGCTCGGCGCACTGCGGTTATTGCCAGCCGGCTGCGTGTTGGTTGCCTGGGCAGCGTCGACCGGGCGGCAGCAGCCCGAGGGTTGGAAGGCCTGGGCGTGGGTGCTCGCTTTTGCGCTCGTGGACGCCGCCGCCTTCCAGGTAAGATAACAGCACGTTATGCTAACCAGCACTGCCCGGCTATCTTCCGGCGTCAGCTACTGCCTTGGCACCTGCACCCCTGGAGCGTCCCTTATGACAAGTGCACTGGCACCAACTAGCTTGTGGTCAGCTTCGTGCCCTCCCGAACAATTGATAAAATTGCACGCTTGGCGTTTCGGCCGCCGCGCCTTCTCACGCATGTCCAGGGATTCCTGGCAGAGGGCCTGACGCGCACCAGCGCCGGCATGGGCAGCGTCATCATCGACTCGCAGCCGCTGTCTGTGGCGGTGCTGGCGGCGCTGCTGTTCGGCGAGAAGCTGACGCCGCTGGGGGTGCTGGGGCTGGGCCTGGGCGTGGCGGGGCTGGGGCTGCTGGAGGTGCCGGGGCAGGACCTGGCGGAGGCGGCAGGTGAGGGAGGCGGGGCGACAGCAGCATGGCGCCACTGCTGGCTGTTGTTCCTTGCACGCGGCGTTGCTGCGGCAGGGACGCATGGCACATTCCAGCTGTCCCCGAGGTTAGCAGGCTGTGGCCAGTATGTACGAGAGTAGCTAGTGGAACTTCCTGCTGTGCGGCAGGGGATGAAGAGACCAGCAGGTACACTGGGGTCACAATGCTGACACACAGGTTCCCTCTTGGTGGTTTCCTTACAGAGCTATTGACGTCGGGCGGGTGGCAGCCGCAGCTGCCGTCCAGCCCCGCCGAGTTGGCCGAGTCGGGCGAGTTCTGGATGCTGGCGGCGGCGCAGGCCATGGCGCTGGGAACAATCATGGTATGCCGGGCTGGGATTGGGACTGCATTGGCAGTGAAGCGCTGGGCCACCTGCTCTGCAGCATGCATCAGCTGCCTGGTAGGGCACGTTAACTGTTAACGTCATTTAGTTGTGCTACCCGACCAGCCCAAAGGCGGGGGTAGGTCTTGTCGTGCTGAGATGCATGTGTGCTGTGCCACTCCACCTATTGCCCCCCACAGGTGCGCTACGTGATGCACCACGTGGACCCCATCATGGCCACCGGCTGGCACATGATCCTGGGCGGCGCCATGCTGGCAGTGCTGGCGGCGGCGGCGGGCGTGCCGGAGCTCATGCCGGCGGCGGTGGACACGGCGCTGCTGACGGAGGTGGCCCCGGCGGCGGCGCAGGCGGCGGGCGAGGCGGCGGCGGCGGCGGAGGGTGCGCAGCACAGCACGGCGGCGGCGCTGTGGGCCTCGCTCCAGGCGCAGGTGGCGGGCCTGACGCCCACCGACATGCTGGCAATGTCGTACGTATCGCTTTTGGGCGGGGCGGCGTCGTACGGCATCTTCTTCTGGGCGGCGACACACCACAACCTTACGGCGCTGTCCAGGTGCGCCGCCAACAAATGCAGCAAATCAGTGCAGCGGTCTTGCCGCTTGCCTGCTCTACAAATGTCTTAAGCGTAGCATGCGATAGAATGCTTGTGTTGCCAGTACAAAGGGTGCGTGCGCTAGAATGCTTGTGACTCCAGTGTACGGGCAAGCGAAGGATTTGGCTTTGTGTAAGATGGTTTAACCCTGCGTTCTGCCCATGTTTGCGTGATTGTCCCTTCTGCAGTTTGACCTTCCTGACGCCCGTCTTCGCGTCCATCGCGGGCTACTTCGCTTTGGGGGAGGTGCTGTCGCCAATGCAGCTGGTGGGAGGGGCGGTGACGCTGTCCGCCGTGGCAGCCATCAACTACAAGCCTAAGCCCAGCGGCGTGGAGGGGAAACCCGTGCCCACTGCACAGAGCGAGCAGCGCTAGGGGCTCTCCGGGCTCGCGATTCCACTTAGTACGTGAGGAATGTACGGCAGAGCGTGTGACATTACACAGAGGGTGCTGCGTTGGCCGATACTAGGCCGCTGGTCGGAGCGAGTGTGTGCGGATTCGTGCGTTTGGAGCGAGGCTTGGGGTCGCGGGTCAAGATCGTTGTTTGGGCGTGTTTTATGTTTGATCATCTGGCTTGCATGACGCATCCTGAGTAGTAATGCATTGAGCGGGAAAGCAGGGTTGCCTACGTGGTTCAGTCTGTCAGCGTTCATATACGCCCGGATGCAGTTTAGCGGCAGCAGGAAAGCGCAAATGAGCGTTGACGGAGGCTGGTAGAGAGCCGGTTCCGTGCAGGTCCGCGGCACGACACTTAACAAATGGGTATAGGCGGGCGGGCCTTCATCCACCGCATGCACTTGACAGTCTTACGTTAGGGTTGGGACATGGGAACCTTTGGAAGTGCCACTATGCTGTAGTATGAGTGTCTTTCGTTGCAAATGCTTGGCCGCTGCCCAGCTTGGGGGCGTTGCCTGGGGCCCACAGCGCGTGTGCATTGCACGTAGGGGCATTTCGTGATGGCGCGTAAAGCTGCGCGTGGAGGAACCGTTTGCGTGTTGCTTTATGAGTTGCGTTTGATTCATGTTTAATCTGTGTGGTGTTTGCGAATCTTTCGGTGTGCAGCTGTGTAATGTGCTGATACACTTGTTGTCAGCCGCATGGCGACGGAAGCGGCGGGTTGGCTGCTGCTGCACGGCGGGCTGCCATCCATCCAGGAGGCAGGTAGTGCCAACGGGCCCATCGCATTCGGCCTGGTCTGAATTACTGTTAGTGGAAGGTGTGGCAGCGTTACTGCTGTTCAAGGTGTGCGAGGGGAGCACCATGTAAGCCACACGTGCCCTAACGTGCCTTAGACCTCAAGCTGTTGCCAGTCCTGGTCCCTCGTGATTCACCAGGCCTTTCCGCAGCTTCTATACACACCCGGGGATGGTCAATAAATAGAGGTGTGGCCAACCGGCATGTTTCCGCTGGGGCCGTGACCGTCAGCAGCTCGTCGGCACACGAGTCAAGGCAGCTGTCACAGATCAGGAGGGGCTAGCTCCTAGCCCCGACTCCGATACCCTTGACCCTGAGGCCTAGTGTAGAAGGGGTGTGGCGACCCCGGATTGCCACCTCCGCTCTGACAGCTCGCTCAGCTCAGCCATGCATCGAGTTGCTAGGCCTGTCCCCTGTTACTGCTTGCTGATGCCCAGCTTATGCCCCTCCCGTCTCAATCTAGTTTCTGGTCCCACTCTCCGTACAGCTGTCAGGAGGGCACCCATACCCTCTTTGGCCCCCAGAAGCTGCTAGCCCCGAGCCTATAACCCCACGCCCGTGCCCTCTACCCCCTGGCCCCTACGACGCCCTGCGGAACACGCGCGGAGTTCGTGGAGCACGTGGTATCCTAGCACTGCTGCCGCTGTTCCTTGCAGGGGTCCGAGCTGCATGAGAGTTGCCGCCCTGAGTGCATGGTGTCGCGGCTCGCGGTTGATGGGGGCGCTGACGGGTACTGGGCAGCCCAGGCGTAGCAGCAGCATGGCAACGACGGTGCCAACGATTGGATCTGCTGCCGCTGGCTGCTGGCTGTCTGGGCCGCTGCCGACCAATCAGGGTGGATGTGTCGGTGAAGGGCCTCCAGCTGCGCTGTGATCGCATGGCAGCCTCGCTCCTAATGCGCCAGGCAGCCAAATGGGCAGGTCAAGGTACTGCATGCCCCACCAGCGGTGGCCACCGCCGGTCCGTTGCACTCCAAAGGCCCACAATGCTGGTACTTGCTGTGCGTGGGGCGTGGACACCTCGTCGTACGGCGTCGTACACCTGAGCCAAGTCCCCTGTCGTCTGGAGGCGACGGCAGTAGGATACGTTGAGATGGTAGTGTACTAGTGTCCTAGGCCGGGGGCGGCGCTTAGGTGCACCAGGGATAGGCAGGAACAGGTTGCCCCACCACTGTGAAGAGGTCGCCCCTGGGAGGGTGTGTGTGTCTGCAACATCCACCACCTGCGGCAGGCTGCGAAACGCAAGCACCGGGCGCTGCAGCTCCACGAAAAGCGTCATGGCTGCGTGGACCTGGCTGTGTGGCTGTGCAGCCAGAGCCACCACAGGGCGGGGCAGGCTGGATGTCGGAGGCGTAGGAGGTGACGCGTTGCCTGCTGCCATGCTGCCAAGGCGCCCGTCTTCCCCGGGATGTTTCCTGCGGGCTGACCAACTTGCCGTCTGGTTATAATACCAATTTGCCTGTAAGAGGGCAGGGGGCAGTAAACATGGAGCCTTGGCGCAATGGATAGCGCATCAGACTTCGGATCTGAGGGTTGTGGGTTTAAGTTCGTGGAGTGCGTGGTTGTATGGCCAAACGCATCTGCCACGCGCCCCTCTCGCGGGGCGCTCACCGGCCGGTGTGTTCAGGCCCGGTTTTTCCTGAGGTGACCAACTCGCAGTGTGGTTGTATGTTTATTATGATTCCACTCGGCCATAAGCGGGGAGGACCGTTTTCCTTACGGGCACGGCCACCACCGACGAGGACCGGACGTGCATCACCAACCCCGTGTGCCCTAATTTGGCATGTTGGTTTACAGGGGACCCCTTCCGGCCGTGTTGTCGTACTACACCCACCACCGAGAGGGCAACGGGACAGCCCTGCCCTGCGGTACTGCCAGGGCCTAGCTGGGCCTAGTCGCGGCCATGGCACCACACCAGGAAGCCCTACGCACAAGCAGTCAAGTAGCACGGCAAGGTATCGGGCAGTGGAAAACAGTCATGGCGTCCGGATATGAAGCAGAAGGCACCATCAAGGGCATTGAGGCATAGACTGCGGCCCAAGTACCGTGGCACCTGCTAATTATGTGCGGCACGTCAGCGGTGGCGGTGGCCACAGGGCTGGAGGCAGGGGGGCAGGGGCAGGGGCCGGAGGGGGCGCAGCGGGGAGGGCATGACGCAATGGTAGTTTTTTGCGGTCGCAGTGGGAAATGTCTGGTGGTGGTGTACTGTAGGGCCTGAGGGGGTCTGTAACGCGGCGGCTTGCGTATGCCAGCAGCTCATGTGGCGTACCTCCTGCAGCTGGCGGCTCATCACCCGCAGACCCGCTGGTAGCCACAGCCTACCAACGCGCCTTCTCCATGGGGACGGGCAGACCACACAGCCGGAGGAGGACTGGAACCTCGCCGAGGTGCCTTGATATGGTGCAGGGGACCTCGGGCGTCACGTGCAACACGCCAGAAGGCTACACGCACTCCGCCGCCACCATGCACGGCGGACTAGTCACTCATCAGTCGCCGGAAATGCACAGGGCAGGCACGGTACGTATACTGGTCAGTCTAAACGAAAGCCAGCCATGTACAGTACGCGACTACGCGTTTGTGTATGTACCGGTAATGCTTGAGCATGTTACTCAAGCACAGAGCCGTTGTTCCGGAGTTCAGTAGTTTCGTTTTGTCTGCCAAGAAACGAATCGTCAGCAGGGACTATTTGCCACGCCTGGGGCATGCCTAAAGCTGCGAGGTCTCGCAGGTGGGACTAAAAATCCAAAACCGCCCGAGTACGTGCCGCAGCCACACGCGGCCCGTCTGGATGCGGTTGAGCATGCAAATGCCGCCGTCCATGCTTCATGCCTGGACGATAATGCACTCAGGCACACAGTCTCCCACACCTTGCGGTGGATGCCTCGGGGAGGCATGACCAGCCATAGGTGTTGGCGTGTGAGGCGTATGTCCTGTGCGTAGTGCTGTATGTGCTTGTGAATTGCTTATAGATACAACCTCGCACTCCCAGACAGAAAAAAAAAAAACAGCGTGTTGAAACCGCATCAACGGGCGTTGTCGGACAGCAATGGTGTGAAGGAAGTGCGTGTGGATGGCAAGCTGACATGCCATGTGCATGGCGCAGGGTGCAACTGGCATGCGAGGCCTGGGCCCTGCCTTAAGCGCTCACTGTGGGAAAAAGTACGGTAATATGTGCAAGGCCTGGTAATACGTGCGGAACGGCGGTCATATTGCCGTTGTAAGGACGTCATACTAGCAGAGCGCGGGCTGGTTATACAGGTGCAGTGGTCGCTGTGTTCATGCATGGGGCTCCCCCAGCCGTGCGGCAAGGTGTCCGCACGGGGGGGTGTGGGGGGGCGGAGCCCCCCCACCAGCGAATGGCACGCATGGCCTGGGCGGTGCCGTATGCCCTGCATTCATGCGTGCGGCATCAGGCTAAGCATGTCATTCGCTGGTGGGGGGGCGCTGCCCCGAGCGGATTGCCCTGGATGGGGCTCCCCCACTAGATGACATGCATGGCCTGGTGCTGTGTGCCCTGTGTGCATGTGCGGGGCTCCCCCATCCAAAAGCAAGTTGTCCGCTCGGGGGGGTGTGGGGGGGCGGAGCCCCCCCACCAGCGAATGACACGTATGGCATGGCCTGGGCCATGCCGTATGCCCTGCAGCATTCATGCGTGCGGTACCAGCGAATAGCATGCCTGGGCCATGTGTTTGTGCATGCGGCACCAGGCTTCTCATGTCATTCGCTGGTGGGGGCGCCCCGAGCGGATTGCCCTGGATGGGGCTCCCCCAATAGATGACATGCATGGCCTGGTGCTGTCTTCATGCGCGGGGCTCCCCCATCCAAGAGCAGCTGTCCGCTCGGGGGTGTGGGGGTGAATGACATGCTTAGCGAATAACATGCGGCGGTAAGGCCTGTGTTCATTCCGTGCCGAGTGCCCTTGAGGATTCAGCATCGCCATCGCGGGTCGAAATGTCCGAGCCCAAGTGGGCACGCCTAAGAGCCTGCGTAAGGCGGCTTTACGGTCATTGTTGGAATGCTAATGAAACGGGCATTCATGGGAGGTAATCGACGGCTCATCGCGCCGGCGGCACAACCGTTTGGTCAACGGTATGCTGTCCGTGCGGCGATTGCGTGCGGCGCCGGCGTGCTGAGTTAGTGTTAATTCGAGGCGGCCTTTCTGGGCCCGGATTTTTTCATGTACAAATACATCGAGACATTCCGAATGCAACGAGCCACATCGCCAAAACTAGAGGAAGCTGCCGGAATCTGGCCACATAGGTGTCTAGAGGGGCGGTTTAAAGACAGAACAATAGGGGCACCCAGGGGTCATGGCTGGCTACCATGTACGTATTGCGGCCATTGCCCGGCAATGGTACCCCATCAACCACTAATCGCCACAGAATCTTCATGTTGCCAATCTACCCTTGCACTTGCTGCCATGTTCTCTGAAGCGCAGCCGCAAGGTGCTTAAGGGCGTCTTGCGAAGTGATGTGGCCTGCGTTGGGCGCCAATGCTGCCCTAACGTACCGGTACTGGCTGTGGCACTGCATGCAGCCGCTGTTGCTTGGGTCCGCGCTGCATGAGATGTGATGGGGGCGCTGAGGGGTACTTGCCAGCCCAGGCGTTGGAAGCAGCATGGCAACGCCGGCGTCAACGGTCGGATTTGCTGGTTCTGGCTGATGGCTGTCTGGGCCGCTGCCAACCAGCAGGGGAGCAAGCAGAATTACATAGGAGGGCCAGGGTGTAGACAGGCAGGTCCATGTACACCTAAGACCTGAGGGGCAGAACATCCCCTCCCCTAAATGACTCCCCTGCTTGTCTTGTCCTCCTTCATTGCCCTGTCGTACTCCCAACTTTTGGCCCTGCCCTGACTTGCCTGCCCCGCCGTCCCCTTCCCTTTATTTGCCGTTCTTTACCTCTGCTTTCATCAACTCTCCTTACTCTTACTCGTCCCTGACTCCCGCAGCCCTTGCGACGCACCCTAGTTCGCACGCCTGTCCCTGCGCATTTTGCTTTCCATCCTTTCCTTCCGTACTTTACTGACACCCTTCCTTCGTGTTCCCTCCTTTGCCCTCTTCCCTTTCCACCCTCGTTTTCAGGTCAGTTGGGTCGACATGGGTGGGCGTGGGCTACTTGTGCCGGCTTGCACCGTTGCGGGACCATAGGCACGAGGTTGCATTCAGTCCTCAGCTTTTTCAGCTTTCCGGCCGGGGTCGCGGGGTCGCGTTAGGTAGCGCAGCCATTTTCCAGCACAGCCAACAACAGCCCTTCCGTCAGTAAGTATTACTCGGTAAGCTCTTTTGCCTCATTGTCGTTCTGCAGCTCGCCGCTAACCTCGTCTTTTGCAGTCTGACCGTTGCTGATATAGTTACTTTGCCGCTTTGCGGTTACTCCCTTAAGGCGTCGTGCAGCCAAGCACGGACACCCCAACGCACCGAACTAGGTCGCTGGAAGGGCCACAGGGCAATACACCTCCTCACTAGACGGAATGGACACCGCATGCAAGAACAGCTACAAATTATTGAGCAGGCGAGGCAGGTGGCGAATCCGTGTCGGGCGGGCCACGCAACACAACACGACGGCCGGGCCCGGACGCATGCGGGGCAATGCCCAGCGAAGCAAACGACTGCAACCGCGCCCAAAAGTCAGTCAACACCTCGACCGAGATGCGCACGAGCACAGAGCGCTCCACATGGCTACCAGGAGCGCCCGTACGACAGCGAAACAAGCGCCTACGGCTCAGGTTCAAAGCCGCAACGCAGGCCAGGCACACCACATCCCATACCGGTTGCCGAATGCTGGAATCAGGAGGCACCGCGAGCCAAATATGGCGAGGCAACAGCTGTGACCCCAACACTTCACTCATATGCGCACGCAAGTCAGATGCAACAGGGCAGTCCCAAAAGTGATGCATACGTGGTCCCTGGCGCGCACCACACTGACAGCGTGCGACCAGTGTTCCGGTCTTCTTTGGCGGAAAATTCTGACCGTTCATAATTTTGGGGCCTTCGGGTCTGGAAATCCTGACAATCGTACATTTTCCAGGATTTCTGGGCCAATCCTGGGGGCAAAACCTCTTGAAAATTCTGATTCGGTCAGAATTCTGCCCCAAAAAATCCTGACAGCAGCCCGAATGGCCGTCACGGCCAGGGTCACGAGCCTGTTCAGTCGCTTGTAAGGGAAAGCCTGCAAAGCCACCCTGCACCAACCGCCGGAACGGCTCCTTATGACAGTTCTCCCAGCGCAGTTTCCACAAGCGCTCCAAAGTACGCAACAGGAGGCTCCGGCCCTCGGACACATCCACCGACGGCCAAGCCTCGCGCACGCATGCTTCATGCTTGTCACGCAACACTGCAAAGGCAGGCGTCAGTTGAAATACAGTCGCCGCCTTGCCCGCAAGGTTGAGGATCGGCACAAAGACACTCGCAGCACGCCAGCCCAGGTGCCTGAGCAAATTCAACCACACTTCCTGGCGCGCCGGCACACGGGCACGCAGAGGATCACGCAGTGCCGCAGTCACAGCCAGCACCCACGGCCCCGGAATCCGAGCAACCAAGGCCTCGACACGCAGTCAGGATGGCTGTTGCGGTGACGCAGGTGACGGGCCTCCAGCTGCGCTGTGATCGCATGAGATGCACCGGACAGCCATATGGGCGGGATGAGGTGCTGCATGCCCGACCAGCGGTGGCCATTGCTTTATTTGGTTTATTGTCTCACAAGGGACCCCTTCCGGTCGGGGTGTCGTACCACGCCCACCACCCCGAGAGGGCAACGAGACAGCCCTCCCAAAGCATGAGCCCACTGCTGCCGAGGCCTGGTCATGGCCAGGGCAGCACGGACAGTCAAGAATAGAAGCACAGCAAGGCATCGGGCAGAGCAAAACACCCATGCATGGCATCCGGGTATGCAGCAGTAGGCACCAACAAGGGCGTTTAGGCACAGACTGCGGCCCAATTATACGTGGGACCTGCTAACCACCCCGGGCGTCATCACTACGACCTTCGGTCTAGCAGTGGGCTCTGCTTTGAGCAGGATGCGCTTGCGGACTATCCAAGCATGCAGATCAGGCGCAGGGCCATTGTTGGCCAGAGCATGGCCACAGCAGCAAAAACAGATGGAATGGGTTGCTTCTGGCTGCTGGTTGTCTGGGCCGCTGCCGACCAATCAGGGTGGACGTGTCGGTGAAGGGCCTCCAGCTGCGCTGTGATCGCATGGCAGCCTCGCTCCTAATGCGCCAGGCAGCCAAATGGGCAGGTCAAGGTACTGCATGCCCCACCAGCGGTGGCCACCGCCGGTCCGTTGCACTCCAAAGGCCCACAATGCTGGTACTTGCTGTGCGTGGGGCGTGGACACCTCGTCGTACGGCGTCGTACACCTGAGCCAAGTCCCCTGTCGTCTGGAGGCGACGGCAGTAGGATACGTTGAGATGGTAGTGTACTAGTGTCCTAGGCCGGGGGCGGCGCTTAGGTGCACCAGGGATAGGCAGGAACAGGTTGCCCCACCACTGTGAAGAGGTCGCCCCTGGGAGGGTGTGTGTGTCTGCAACATCCACCACCTGCGGCAGGCTGCGAAACGCAAGCACCGGGCGCTGCAGCTCCACGAAAAGCGCCATGGCTGCGTGGACCTGGCTGTGTGGCTGTGCCGCCAGAGCCACCACAGGGCGGGGCAGGCTGGATGTCGGAGGCGTAGGAGGTGACGCGTTGCCTGCTGCCATGCTGCCAAGGCGCCCGTCTTCCCCGGGATGTTTCCTGCGGGCTGACCAACTTGCCGTCTGGTTATAATACCAATTTGCCTGTAAGAGGGCAGGGGGCAGTAAACATGGAGCCTTGGCGCAATGGATAGCGCATCAGACTTCGGATCTGAGGGTTGTGGGTTCGAGTCCCATAGGCTTCGCTTCTTGCTCATTTACATAATATTTTTAAGTTTCTTAGCATTGCGGACATCTTGCCGCCCGATTCTAGTCGACAGCAATGAACAGGAACGACTGCTAGCCCTCCGCCAGCTAAGGCTCCCGGTCAACATCCTACGTATGGTGGGACCAGACAATATGGGATCCCATCTATAGTGCTATCCTATCATGTGTGCGATCCTACTTATAGTGGTATCCATACATCGCGTAATTAGCGTAAGAGTGCCAAAGAGTACAGTAGCGCTCCCACAAATAGTGGGATACTGTCATACAAGAGATAACAGCCATAGCGGCATACTGCCTATGCTTGTGTTCCACGATAGTTTGAACCAAGCCGTGGTCAAACCTCAAAACTAATAGGAGCAGTGCCGCTGCGCCGGCAGCCTGTGTGCGCTGCTGCGCCGCTCCGCTTGCGAAAGCCGAAGAGGCCTTACAGCCAAACCTTGTTTGGTTGCCAGGCACCCGGGCGCAAGCGGCGCGGGCTGAGGGTGGCGACATTGGCTCAGCTGTCGCAGCGTTTGCAGGTGCCGCAGCGTTTGCTGTCTTGCCGGTTCACGGCAATAGCCCCCGTACAAGCCAGAGTTGGTGCATTTCGTACACTTTGCGTGCATGGTTTCGCAGCCGCCCTTCAGCAGGCGCTACGCCTGCTGTAGGGGTGCAGGGGGCTTATGCAGGGGGCGGGGCGGGGGCAGGGGGCAGGGGCTGCGCACACGTGGCAGAACTTGCCATTGAGCCAGAGGCAAGTGCTGCCCCTGACTACCACCGCACGTGCAGTCACAGGATCCGGCGGTCGCAGGAGCCAGCAGCAGAAACATTTACACGCTGATCCTGCGTGTTGGCCGCCCACCCATACTGTGGCTCCTCCACGTTCCAAGCCCCGCGCGGCCCTGCCCACCGCTGTGACGTCTCTGCATCCCCTGGAGGCTTGTTGGAGGTCCGAGGGTGCGCCGTTTGGGCCCTATCCTGGGGTTAAGGCGGGGACTACCGCTCCTCCTCCATAGGCCACACACACTCCCACCGTGCCCCCCCTGGGCCTTTCCAGGCCCCGCACGGCCCTACACACCAAAGCCATATCCATGCACCCTGTCAGAGCCTAGGGCGGCCACACTTCGACTCGCTCGTACCCTGGGGATCGGGCAGGGGCTGCCTCCCCCTCGCTCCTCCAAAGGCTCACGCATCCTCCCAACCCCTCCTTGGCCTTTCCAGGCCCCGCACGACCCTGCCCACCACCGTCATGTCTATGCGCAACATCCGTTTATCAAGCGGATGACACTGCTCACTGCAGTCGGATGCGGGGGGCTGGTGCACGGCTTTATTGAGCCTTGTGTCCAGGGCCCCCGTGACCTTGAGTGACGTAGGCGTCCCAGGGACTCCATACCGGTAGTCCGGTACCCGTTGTCAGACACATGCGTGTTGAGCCCCAAACCCCGTTGCCGCGTGTGATCGACGTTGGCGTGGGGTGTCAACGTGGGTGGCGTTCCGGCCACTCGCTCTGTACCCAACTAACAGCCCAGCGCAGGGTGACGTACATTTTGCACCGCCTGTGCCTTACGTTCATCCGCGGTCAGGCTTGCAGTTAGTTCTCTCTCCTGTCTCAACTGTTCTCTCTCCTGTCTTCAAGAAGCGTGGTGACCCCATGGAGTACGGTAGTTACAGGGGCATTGCGGTGGGCGGTGCTCTCGCCAAGTGCTACGCATCCATTTTGCTGCGGCGCTTGGTAGCCGTAGGTCAGGCGCACAAGTTGCGGCATTTTTGCCAAGCTGGCTTTAGGCATGGGTTTGGCACTGTGCACCACCTGCTAGTCAAGCGGCATCTTACGGCTAGGCATCAGCGCCCAGGCTCCCCGCCGCTTATCATAGTTCAGATCGATTTTGAAAAGGCGTTTGATAAGGTACCTCGTGATCTGCTTTGGGAGCGTTTGCGTGAGCGTGGCATCCACGGTCCCATGCTTGACGCTCTGTTGAAAGCGTACGAAAGAGTCGAGATGGCCGTCAAGGTTAATGGGAAGATTGGGGAGCCGTTTGTCTCTGAGCAAGGGGTCAAGCAAGGGTGTCCCCTCAGTACCGAGCTCTTTGGGCTGTTTATCGAGATTCTGGCTGATTACATAGACTGCACTGATAGCAGGCTATCCAAGGCTGGCTCACCACTTGCCATGGGTGCGCCTACTGTTGATGGGCAGCGGGTGTCGCTGCTCCTTTATGCTGATGACGCGAGCTTGGTAGCAACTTCGGTGGGGCGCATGAGTCACCTGCTAGGGCTTGTCGACACCTTCTGCGTTTCCTTTGGTATGCGAGCTAATGTGAAGAAGTGTGAGGGAATGGTCTTCAGTAGTCAAGACAGGGAGAGAGGTAGTTTCTGAGGTGTTCTCGCGGTCTGCTAGGCTTGCGGGCCAGGCGGTGCCTCTAGTGCCCTCCGCTAGGTATTTAGGTCTATTCTACGGCCCTGGGCTCTCCCCCAGCCACTGTCGAGAGCAACTGATTTCCTCTGGGCGTGGTGCTATGTTCAAACTTGCTGGCAAGCTTAAGAAGATGCGCATGTGGGCGCCTGATGTGCGCATGCGGTGCTTTGAGGTACAGGTCAGGTCTATCCTGTCATACGGCTGCGAGGTTTGGGGTCCCGATGCCCTTTGCGAGATGTTAGATGGCGGGCCCCCCCCCACGGCGCCGCGACTATGCTAACCTCTCTGAAGGCATGTTTGAGTGGTGCTTGCGTGACAATGCCGTCAAGTTGCAAATAGCTTTTATGCGATCCATCTGTGGGACCTATCGCCCAGCCCACCGCCTGTTGTTTGCCGAAATGGCTCAGCTACCACTGCACTATTTTTGGGCTCGACTTGTCCTCCTGTTCTGGAACCGTTTGGTCAAGCAGCAAGGGTCGCTCGCCCACCACGTGCTGAGAGAGGAGATCCGGTTAGCGGATGAGGGATGGGCTGATGCTTGGGCGGGTAAAGTGCTGCGTTTTGTCAGGGAGCTCGGCGTTGATGTATGGCTGGAGTTACCTGTAGATACTGTCTCCCATGCAGATAGGGCGGCGTGGCTTGCTGGGCGCCCCCTCCCTTTTGCCACTGTGATGTCTAAATTTAGAGAGCGTTTGATGGCTGGGTGGGATCATGCACGGGTTAGTATCTCCCCTGCGGACTTCCCGTCCGACGGGAAGCGCCCTGGCATCCAGATGAGTAGGTACAAGCATCAAATGGGGCTCGCCTTTCGAGGCTCTGCTGGTTCCATGTGGCCTAAGCACGCCAAAGTGTTCATTTCGCGCGCGCACCAAGTGAAGTTGCTGTCGTTTAGGCTCTGTTCATGGCCGCTATCTGCAAATAGAGCTGTCCAAAGGGGCAGGCGTTTGGCCCGCTCCGAAAGGCTGTGTCTCGCATGCAACGGTGGTGCTGTCGAGGACGAAGAGCACGTGCTTATCCACTGCCCTGCGTATGCCAGTGCCCGTGCTACTGTTGATTTGCCTTACGACCAGGGGATCTGTGCTGTGATGGCGGTTGAGGACCAGACCAGTCTGGCAGGGCTGTTGTTTCGCATCAGTGAGACCCGGGCTGGGATATTATCCCACGGGCGTTAGGCCAGGTGCACTTCTCCTTGTCTACTCCTGCTGACGGTCTCGGAGCCACACTGCTCATGGGGCATACCGCTGGCTGTGGGCTGCACCGCTCAAGCTATGTAACAGTAACAGTAACAGTTAGTGAGGCAGGAGCCTATCATCAGCGCAAGGTGTAGTCGGGCGTGTCCAGAACGAAGGCGTTCCCGCCCTCCAGGTCCACCAACGGCCTACCACAGCGTAACACGCACCCAGCAACGCCTGTGTCCACTCTTGCGTCCATCCACGGCCAGGTGCATCGTAAGGCCAGGACCATGTCGCCACCTGAGTATTCACGAGGGCTCCGCCATGGAAGGCAGGGGGATGCGGCCACGTCCAAACGGTGTCCCGCACATTGTAACAACACAGTATGACATGCATGTGCAAATGCCTATGCCCGGTCTTGCGGCTGCGGGCTACCGCCAAACCTTGCCCAGACATGTATCTATATGTTGCACGTCCGCCAGGGTTGCTGGCGCTGTGTGCAACGGCCGGGGACCATACGGTATGGCCCACAACTCTGCTGCCCAGGGGAGCCCCACCCAGATGCCCCACCCAGAACGGGCTCCCGGCCCCACCACGCGTGCACTCGGCTGCGGGCTACTGCCAAACCTTGCCCAGACATGTATCTATATGTTGCACGTCCGCCAGGGTTGCTGGCGCTGTGTGCAACGGCCGGGGGACCATACGGTATGGCCCACACCCCTGCTGCCCAGGGGAGCCCCACCCAGGTGCCCTACCCTGCATGGGCTCCCGGGTCCCGGCCTCCCCACACATGCACCCGGCTGCGGCCTGCCATCAAACCTTGCCCAGACATGTATCTACATGTGGCACGTCCTCCAGGGTTGCTGGCGCTGTGTGCAACGGCCGGGGGGCCGTACGGTATGGCCCGCAACTCCAGTGCCCAGGGGAGCTTCGACCAGGTGCACCATCCAGAACGGGCTCCTGGCCCCACCACGCGTGCACTCGGCTGTGGGCTACCATCAAACCTTGCCCAGACATGTTTCTATATGTGGCACGTCTGCCAGGGTGGCTGGCGTTGTGTGGAGCGGCCGGGAGACCATACAGCGCGACCCACAACCCCGATGAGCATCCCCTGGCTGTGCTGGTGGCGAGGGCCATCGATGGTCACAACATGGATAAGCCTGCTGGACCCACCAGTGACAACCCCAAAACGCTACATGATGCTGTGACCGTGTACTAGGCTGTTGGTTGGTACAGAGTGCGTGGCCGGAACGCCAACCATACCCACGCCCCAAATGCACGCACGAAGGAGGCAACGTCGCTGCAAAACAACACACGCGGTAACGGGGTTTTGGGCTCAATACGCATACCGGTATAACGGAAATCGGTAGGCACCAGATTGGCCACAAGTCATTACATTCATGCCGAGTGATCACCTGTCGTTATGCTGGTATGGAGCCCCAGGCCTGCGAAGACCCGAGTATTCCTGGGAGGGCGTGAGGGGACTCCAGTACGTAGTGCAGGCCGCCCCAGCCGAACCCCACGATACGCACCAAATTGGTGCCGCCCCAACTTACCCATAAGCCTCAACAGGATGCGTAGACGCAGCGGTGCTGGGCAGGGTCGTGCCGGAGCAGGAAAGGCCAAGGGGGTTGGAGGGCGCGTGGGAGCACTTGGGAGCGGCGAGGGGGAGGCGGCCCCTGTTCGCACCCCAGCGTACGAGCCGAGTCGTGGCTGCCCTAGGCTCTTAAACAAGCCCTGACAGGGTGCATGGATATGGCTTTTGGTGTGTAGGGCCGTGCGGCGCCTGGATGGGCTAAGTATGGGCCGGCGGGGAGGGTGTGTGTGTGGCCTTTGGAGGAGGAACGGTAGTCCCCGCCTTAACCCCAGGATAGGGCCCAAACGGCACACCCTCGGACCTCCAACAAGCCTCCAGGGGATGCAGAGACGTCACAGCGGTGGGCAGGGCCGCGCGGGGCTTGGAACGTGGAGGAGCCACAGTATGGGTGGGCGGCCAACACGCAGGATCAGCGTGTAAATGTTTCTGCTGCCGGCTCCTGCGGCCGCCGGATCCTGTGACTGCACGTGCGGTGGTAGTCAGGGGCAGCACTTGCCTCTGGCTCAATGGCAAGTTCTGCCACGTGTGCGCAGCCCCTGCCCCCTGCCCCCGCCCCGCCCCCTGCATAAGCCCCCTGCACCCCTACAGCACGCGCAGCGCCTGCTGAAGGGCGGCTGCGAAACCATGCACGCAAAGTGTACGAAATGCACCAACTCTGGCTTGCACGGGGGCTATTGCCGTGAACCGGCAAGACAGCAAACGCTGCGGCACCTGCAAACGCTGCGACAGCTGAGCCATTGTCGCCACCCTCAGCCCGCGCCGCTTGCGCCCGGGTGCCCAGCAACCAAACAAGGTTTGGCTGTAAGGCCTCTTCGGCTTTCGCAAGCGGAGCGGCGCAGCAGCGCACACAGGCTGCCGGCGCAGCGGCACTGCTCCTATTAGTTTTGAGGTTTGACCACGGCTTGGTTCAAACTATCGTGGAACACAAGCATAGGCAGTATGCCGCTATGGCTGTTATCTCTTGTATGACAGTATCCCACTATTTGTGGGAGCGCTACTGTACTCTTTGGCACTCTTACGCTAATTACGCGATGTATGGATACCACTATAAGTAGGATCGCACACATGATAGGATAGCACTATAGATGGGATCCCATATTGTCTGGTCCCACCATACGTAGGATGTTGACCGGGAGCCTTAGCTGTTCAATGATTGAATTATGCATTGATAGTAATCGTTATAGCTGTTGGAGCCGTCGGAGTACTATATACAGGCTGTTGACCGTCGGCCAACAGTCTCAGCCAACTTTGCCCAACGCCGGGCACTCACCCCCTATCCTCGCGTGCCAGAGTCACACTGTTGCGAATCCCGCGTGAACCATGCCATAGCTACACTACTGTACTCGTTGGCGGGAAGTGGATGCGACTTCGCACGTCGACCCACCCGCTTCAAACCACCGAACCAGGCTAAACGGCGCGCCCTGCGGCTCTCACGCCGTCCACACCTTTCAGCAAGCTAGGACTCACGTGCTGATGGCGGTGGCGCGTGGTCCGTTTTCACAGGGTACCGTTGCAGTCGAGGCACGAGGCATGGGGCAGCAAGCAACAAGCACGTAAGCGAGCACGCAAGCATGCGGCCTGCGCAGTTGAGCTTCCCTGGTGAGAGGATGGGCGACTGTGCAGGTCTAGGCTGGGGAAAGACAATGCGGGGCACGATTGCGCCTGGCGTACTGAGGTCCCGTGTGAGGTGGGGCCGTGGGGCCTGCCTGCACAGTCAGGCACAGAGGCCCCCTCCTCCTCCACACGTGTACCATGCATGCATGCTGGCCGCAGTAGCAGTCTTCCATGGCTGCTCCTTGCAAGGCTGCAGGGGGACCCCTTTATGAATTCAGGGGGGCACCAGGAGAGCAGTAAATGGTGGCGCGTTGCACGTGCATTGGTGCGCCCTCGGGAGGCGCACATGGGAGGCGCATCCTCGTGCCTTAATGTGCCGTATTGCATACTGCAGCTGTTGTTTCCCTTTTTCCCACGCCTGTGACGCTGCTGGGCGCCTTTACCGTACCGTATGCAGATGACTGATCGCGACGACGTGCTTTCTGCTGTGGCAGTGTGCTTTTTTTTTTTTCTGTGGAAAGGTTTACAGGTGAAGAGACGGGAGAGGTGTGCCTCCCAGGGGTCCTGCTCATCAAGAGGTTTCCCATGGTATGGTGGTGTACCCCTCAACGCTAGGCCTGAGCGCTGTTTGCTTTGCTGCCTGCCAGTTCGGAGCGCAGGTGGGTTCAGGTGGGCTGCGGTGGGCTACTGCGAGGCTCAGTTGGCCTGTGATAATCGGTACCCAGCCTTACTGAGTACAGTGTCACGGATTTGCAGCCCATCTTCGTTCGTGTGAAACACAAATCCTGTCGGCCAAGGTGCATGCTGTTTAAGTCCTGCAATGCCGAGGGACGTATACCGGCCCAAAGGCCAGAGCGCCATGGGGTGTGTCCTGGTTGGTATGCCCTGTACCAAAACCCGCAAGTACCCTGCTCCCTAGCACCGCTGCCACTCGTTGCGCGCTGTGCGTCTCACTCGTAGGAAGGCAAACACAGGGATTCATGGAGTGCCGTGCAGGGGCCAACGTGCAGGGTCGGTTTCCTGATGCTGCGTGAATGGCTCGCATCAGCAGCACAGACCAGGGGAGAGCAGGGAGGCTGAGTAACCACCATCATGTGTGATTGACGTGTGATGTTACAAAGGCCGTTCCACAAAGACTCCTGTTTACGTTAGGTTGTCAAGTAGACGATGCCTCCGCTACTGATGCTTCATGCCTGGTGCTGCGGCAAACCATGGCGCAAGGTTCTGCCAACACATAGCCGCGCCAACAGCGTTTGGGGCTCCCGTGCAACGCCTCCGGTGAACCACGCAAAAACCACACAATGGGCGATGGTGCCACAACATCATCGTTCTGCATACAAGTACAAGGCCGCCCGCTGTTAAGCTTATTCCCTCAAGGACCTACCAGTCGTCACCCTCGCGGCACCCATGCATGCCGATTCTCGACACCAGCCGCTACATCAAGCCCCAACACACGGCTTGTCGTACGACAGCGTTGGGAGCATCGTGAAACCAAATGAGCCAATGGTGCTATTCACGTAGCAGCCTATGAACAGGGCCCCACACCTGCAGATCGTGCCCCTTGGCTGTAGGAGCACGAAACAGGGGACCAAACTGCACCCCAAGCCTGCACAGCAGGACCACTGAATGCTGATTTGCTCCGCGAGTCTTCTTGCAAGCTCAGCAAAGCAGGACCACTGAATGCTGATTTGCTCCGCGAGTCTTCTTGCAAGCTCAGCAAGCTTGTACACCAGATTCAAGCCCGGTACAGGGGTGGAATCACGTGGGGCGGCTGCCCCTGGTGGTCCCCGTGCTGTGCCCCCACGCCACAGTTCCCGGCAGCTTACGCGGACTCCTGCTTCGCCTTCGCAGCAGCCACCCTGTAGTAGGTTGAAAACGTGAAGGTTAAGGAGTCAGAAGTCTAAGAGAGCGCCAGCAAGCACAGGAGTATGGAGGATGAAGCACCAGCATAACCCAGCCTCTGGGTGCAGGGGTGCAGCACGAGCCCAGGCACTCCGCACTAGCAAGCACATGGAGCGCAGCTTTCGCTGCATCGTCTTACTTGTCAAGGAAGCTGGTGTATTTATAGTCGTCATAGACCATAATCCAGATGGGGAAGAAGAACACCCCGACGATGATGGCAGACCGAACGAAGAGGGAGCCCATCGGCATGGGCTCGAACTGCATGTGTGATACATATATAAACGAGCCTCAGCACAGCCCGAAAACGCCGGCATAAACGGCCTTGTGAAGTCACGGTTCCAGCATGGCTGGGGCTTTCGAACTCACGTTGTATGTGAGCTTGTAGCTGCTGTCGCCGAACACATGGTCAAGGCTGGTGTCGACTTTCGGCTTCGCGTAGTCTGCGAGGCCCCTTCGCAGTGGTTGTTGCGATTGCTGGGTAAGCTGCGGCTGAAGCCGTAGGGCTTGCAGCCCGAGGCGACGTAGAGTGTTCATGTTTGCAATATTTGGCAGTCGACAAGGCACACGGGAAGTCGCAGCCTCCCGGTACGCCATTGCCTCTGCTGCTGGGGAGAGTGCCATGCAGGCAGTGCCCATGCAGGCAGGTGATGGTGTGCAACAGTGTCATTTCCGATAGTTGCGAGCACACACAGGTCGCACCTGTCAAACCTGCAGACTGCCCTCACTGGTACTTACTGGCATCAAGGATGTTGTCAAGCGTGACCACTTGTGTACCCATGCCGGCCATGAGCACATGCCCGGCTCACGCAGAGCTTGCCCCTCAGGTCGCCGTCCTTGCACTAGCACTGCCACCACCACCTCAGTACGACAGCAGGCATGTCACAGGCTGACAGCAAGGTCAACAGCAAGGTCAAGTTGGGCGCGGACGGGCGCGAGGCCACACGAGCCACTTCACAGCTTACCACGGTGGGCGGGAGCTGGCGAGAGTAATCTGCGGCTCCGCACCCCATGACTGTACCCTGTATGCCCGGTGTGTGCGATAAGGGGTAAGGGGCAGGGCTGGCAGCTCTGGCGCATACCGTGTTGACTTCGGCAGCAGGGGACCTGGCCAGCAGGGTTCATCATCCGACCTGAGCCACTTGATTTACCCACCCACCTCTTCACAGCACGCGGTTCGGCTCAAGACTGCTGAACGCCATTGCCTGACCCAGAGACCACGCGAGGATAATAGGAGTGCCTGTGACGCTGATATGCCGATGAGGTGCCATGTGCTGCTGTTGACCCAGTTTGACACACTAAGGCACCCTCCGACGCATGTCACTTGCATGCCACATCCCTGAGGCCCACGATAGCTTGATATGTCGCAAGTGTCCACAGTGGAGGCAACAGCCGTGTCCCCTAGAGGAGCTGGTACTCTGGTGCTCTTGACGTACTGCATTACCCTAAACAGCAGTATGCACGCGTGCCTCGCGCTAAGCCGAATGGTCAGGCGTCGAGTGGACTGAGATATTTTGGTGAGTACACGTGTCTCGTCGGACAGCGGTAGTCCCTTGCCCGGCACCCGCTCATGCCCGGCCACTAAGGGGCTCCCTTACCAGCGGCGGTCACTGACTGCTGCTCAACATTCACCGTTCCAAATACCTGCATGTCCATTGTCTATGTCCTCCGATACTTGCACTCGAAATCGGCCTACATGCCCAAAACCAGGCCAACGAACTGCCCCATGCCCCGACCTCAATCAGCCCTAAACTTGCAGTGCGAATCACTGCGCAACACGGGCCCTACCTCCATTGCCGCTGCTGAAAGCGGTGATCCAAACGCCAACCAGCGGCTCATCCTGCAAGCTCTGCCAGGGCTGGCCCTTGTGCCGACCGAGGACACTCCCCTGGCTGCACAACAGACGCGCTGAAATCCCTAAGCCAGTGCTGGTACCCTGCCCCTCACACACCTACGGCGCCAGCAACCGCCCTCACATCACACAACAAACTGCTTTTAATGTCAGCGCACACTCAACAGTCACGGTGGCCGCCGGCGGCGGCCCTGCCTCCGTGCAGCCTTTACTTCTGGCCGCCCATCTGGGGCTGGAAGATCTCCGTAACCTTCTCCAGCACCTGCAGCGCAAGAGGCCGACATAGCGTTAGCAGGCGATACTTCTTATGATCTGCACCGTACAAATCTGGTTCCAAGCAGGCACACGCACATGTGCTTGCAGATTCCAGCATTATGCAACAGAGGCAAGGCTTGGATTTAGACTGATCAGTATGCAACAGAGGTGAGAGAACAGCACGCATGGGGCCGCTGGTAGAGCAACATAAGACATGGCGTGACGGTGCACCTCAGCATCCATGCCAGCGGCTGAAGCGCGTGCTCGGACAGCTCGTGATTCATCCGCAACCCCGGCAGCCGGGGTTCTGCTCTTGCGCACCTTCATGACCTCGGGGTCGGTCTGGTACTTCATGATGTTCATGGGGTTTTGCGAAATGTCGATGATGGCCGCCTGCACCTTGGGGTTGGAGAAGCCAGACGCCAGCTCCGGGTTAGCCATCACCTGGGGCCGGATGCGCGACGTAGAACCAGAACATTCAGCAAACGGTGGTATGCCCAAGAATACAAGCCTCCAGTGCTTGTCACGGCGTTGCTGTGAACGTAACGCCCTTGATGGCCACGCACCCTGCGCGGATAATGGCTTGCAACCACTTCATCCCAAAACCCAGCAAACGGAGCGAGCGGCGAGACACGACATGCGCAAAGCCAAGCCGGGGCACGTGCCTTGGAGATGACGTCCTCGGGCTTGAGCCCCAGCTCCGCGAACTGCTTGTTGACCTTGTCCTGGTTGAAGTCCATGCCCTTCATCATCTCCATCATCTGCGGCGACATGACGTTCTGCGGGCAGAAAGCGTGTGATCATCCACAGCTGAGTAACCATACGGTTCACGTGCTTACAGGCAGGAAAAGTTTTGGCACGGCGTGATCAGTGCCTCCCGCATCGGCTGCCAGCCCGCCCTTTCCGGGAACTAAAGAGCTTTCTACCAGAAAGCCTACTGAGGACCGTTGGCATGCGACGCCCACGCAGCTCAACACCTGACATGTCACATTGGCGATGCACGGATTGGTACGGCACGGCTGCGGTGGCCGCCGCCGTCTACAAAGCGCTTCCGCGCCTGAAGGTAACCGCGTGTCCTCCCTTCCCTCCATGCTGTCGTGCCCGCCAGCCGCCAGCTTGTCTTCCCCTTTGGGGCAGCTTTTCACCGCGCAGGCATCAGAGCACGCGCTTGCCCCTACCCCACCGACAACAGCGGAACCGACGCAAGGCAAAACCCCGCGCCGTTCCTGCCCGGCACCCCTGGTCGGCCCTTCGGCCTTGGTGGAATCCCACCCTACCCCCGTTGGGCTCCCCGACCCTGCTGCGCGACCATGTGCCTCAGCGCTTAGGCGCCCTGGTACCTGCCAGGGACGCCAACCCCGTTCCTTGCACCTCCCTGGCGGCCACTGTTCCCTCGTGCAGGTTATCACGCGGTCCCCTGCTGCCCTGCCTTTCGCGCTGCATGTGATGCCTCTACTGCCGCGGGAGCACAGCGCACCTGCTGCGCGAACATTTGCTCCATCTGCTTCTTGACTTCCGGGTTGCTCAGCATCCACTCGATGCTGGACGGGTTGCGCATGGGCTCCGGCAGGTAGGGGTACAGCATCTTCTGCATCTCCGGGTTGCGCAGCATGCTCTCCATCATCTCTGACATGACGCTCGAGTCGTTGGCTGCACCTGCGCAGTCAAGCCGGCACAAGGGAGTCAAGGGTTGTGAAGCCACAGTAAGCGCTGTGGTGCGGGGCTCATAGGCACTGTCCTGCACGCCGGCGAATGTACACCGTGCACGCGCCTTCGTGCTGTAGTGGTGTGCACTGCTCGAGCCCCCACCGCCATGTGCCCTTCGTGCTTTGCACCCTTGTCAGCGCAAATCAGTGTTATCCCATGCTCAAGCCGGTGGCTCATCCTTCCAGCAATCCCGAGGCCCTCGCGGCCGCACTAACCAAAGCCCCCGCCGTCGGGGTCGGGTCCAAGACGTTTTGAGCTGTAGCCCTGTCCTCTGTCCTTAAGATGACCGCCTCATTCGCCATGAATTGTGCAGTTCCTCGTATATGGGCATCCCAAACTTCATAACAGCCGGACATACCGTGGCCCGAAAGCCCTCCACCCGCCCATGCTTACCGTGTGTGCTCCCAGGGCCGCCCCGCACCGGCCCGTCCCCGCCCCTGCCCCTTACCGTGCCCCCGCGCCCGCCCCCGCGCCCGCCCCGATCCTCGCCCCCGCCCCGGCCTCACCCGCCCCCGCCCCTGCCCCGCCCATCGCCCCCACCCCCACCTGCTGACCCGGCGCTGCTGCTGGGCCCGCTGCTGGCGCCGGCGCTGCTGGCGGTGGTGTCTGTCACGTCCGCGAAGAAGGACGAGCGGGAGGAGCTGCTGCTGCTGCTGCTGCTGGGGCCAGGCTCCTTCACCACGGGGTCCTGCGGTCGGAGAGTGCAATGCAGAGCGCAAGCATGAGCGCCTCCAAGCGCTGCGTGCTGGTGCGTCGGTACCAAGCCCGGCGTGACAAACCCGCGGCAGTGTGGAACTGGCACAAGCACTTCAGTGTGCAGCCCAACCCTGTACAGGGTGCAGACTTGCCGATGTGGACAAAAGCCAATGGTCCTGGACCTTACGCCTATACAATAAAAGCTGCACATTAATGCGGGCTGCGGCTTGGTGTGACAAGCTTCCCACTGCGATAGGCACCAGCGTTTCCGTGACTCCCTGACGCCTCACACAGCATCCCGTGATTTGCGTGTATTACGGTACCACCGCGGCATCTTCCAGATCAAGTGCACCATCACCGGCGGCCCTGTGTGTCCCACCCGCTGCCGCTGCACCGCTACCCACCACCACGTCCAGGGGCTTGGTGCCGGCAGCTGCCGCTGTCCCTGCAGCAGCGGCAGGCTCGGGCTTGCGCGGCTCCCGCCCCTCGCTGCTCAGCCGCGAGGCAAACTTCTCCCCCTTGCGCTCGCCCGTGCCGTTGCCGTTGCTGCTGCTGCTGCTGGCAGGGGCAGCAGCGGCCGAGGCGGGCATCGCCGTGGTGTCCACGGTGGCTGGCGGTGCGGAGGCGGCTGCGGCCGCTGCGAAGCCGGCGAAGGGGTTGGCGGCGCCGCCGGCACCAGCGGCGCCGAACGGGCTCGCCGCGCCGCCGAACGGAGGCATGCTGCGGAGGGCATTGAGCCAGCAGTGGACATGCAGGCCGGGTAAGCTGGTTGTTGTATGCACGATGACGCAGGAACAACACGGAGGCTGCCCTCGCAGGTGCCGACGTGCCGCCGCCACCATTTCTAGCGTGGATACCGGATACCGGTATCCGCTGTTTCAGTGGGCCGTCGCCGTTAGGCATGGGCCGGGCTTACCCGCCAGCGCCCGGAGTGCTCCCCATGGCGCCAGACATCTGCTTCATGGCCATCTCCATCATAATCTGCTGAGGGGTCTTCGGGTTCTTCATAAACTCCTGCACCTGCAGTACGGAGAGCGGCGGGCCCCCGGAGTGAAGGCAACAGCCCAGCCTGCCTCGCGAGTCCACGTAGCACGCTGCCACGGGTCAATCATGCTGCAACCTCCATATTGCAAGTAAGGGACCATGTATGACATACCTTCGCAAGGATTTGGCCGGCCAGGACGCCAACGCCGAAGAAAATCCACCAGGGCGCGCCCGACTCCTTGCTCTCTTCCTTGTACGGAGCAGGCTGGGGAATGTACTGACCTTGCGGTGGGATAGCAGTGTAGTAGGCCTGCTGCGGCTGCGGGGGCATCGCCTGCGTGTAGAAGGCGAAGGCGAAGCATCATCGGGTGTTTCTATGGGCTGGGGTTCACGCACGACCCACATTCATCCGCCGCAACAGCACCAGTTCACATGCCTGATAGTAAGGAGCGTTGTATTGGGGTGCGTAGACAGCCGCTCCCTCGGCAGGCATGGCCACCGGGGCTGCAGGCGCGACGCCCGCAGCTGGAGCAGCAGCGGCATCTGAAGCGACAACAACAGGAGCCTGTTGCTGCTGCTGGTCTGCGCCTGCGCGTCAGGCATGAGCGAAAGCAGTGAGGAGGCAAGCACCGAGCGACTCGCGTTGGAGGCGCGACGGACTCGGCGCCACCTAGGCAAAGCTTGGACGGAGACTTTGCCACCATACCAAACTAACCTGCCGTCGCCTGGCACCTGATGCGCGGTGCGGGCACTACACGCGGTGCCAGCGGGCTGACACGCCCAATGCCCCGAGGCGCTCCAACCTTCTGGACCAGCATTTGCAAGGACTGGCTCTGCTTTGATCAAAATATGCAACTCTGAGGGTTGCTCTGCCAGTCAAGCAGCTGAAACAAGAATGCTGTTTTCGCCCAGCGCCGTACAGCCCAGGGGAAGCCCCCCCCCCGCGCATGCTCCCTGCCTCTTGCTCCCCAGGGGTATCACCCTTGTCCGCGTTAAACATAGAAAGACATCTTGCTGTCATGCTCAGTCGTGCTTAGCTGTTCTGCTTGCTGGAAGGCATTCTTCAGGAGATCGAAGTTAGCCCTGACGTACAATACTGTGCAGCCCGGAACCTTTGGCCAAGGTTGCGAGAGCAAGCACCCTCAAGGCTGCTGGCCAGCCGGCGTTTCCTCCTGGACGCAGAAGCAGAAGCAGGGCAGAAGCAGTTGCCGGTTAGGCGACTGTCATAAGTGTGCAAACTCAACAATTTCACCATTAAGAAGCGGGGCTCTGGTTTAGCAGCAGCCCTTTACTATGGACGCGCCGGGCGAGGCTGTGGATGCCCCGCCTGCGGAAGCCCCGCCCGCCCAGGCTCGTGAGTATGGGTTACCACATGAACGCAGTTTGTCTATCTCGAGCTGGCTAGGCTCCGTTCAGGGAGCCCGCACACGGTCACAGAGGCTGCGTTAATTGCCCATCGGTCAACACGCTCAAGTCGTTCTGACAAACCGCCGGTTCCCCTGACCGCTGTACAGCACCTTCGGATGCGCCAGAGGTTCCTTTACGCACCCTGAATGAATTCACCATCATCAACACGAGCGCCAACAACTCACCAGTCAACCTGGCGGAACTGGCCTATATGCCGCCCGGAAGCGTGGTTGCCGTTGGCTTGGTACCGCCGGTGGACGGCCAGGCAGCACCAGGTATAATATAATTATCCATGTGCCGGGAGCCGTGGAGCTGCCGGGTCAGTACTGACAACTCGCGTGGTTGGAATCGCTCTTTTGTGCAGGGGCACAGCCCAAGGTCATCGCGCTGCAGACACCACCCATATTGGACTGGGCTATCCAATATGGCTCCAATCCGGGCGTTTGGCTGTGTACCGAGAAGTCATGGTAAGTGCTCAGGTCACACACCAAGTCGCTCTGCTGGCGCGTTACTAGGCCCCAACCCCCCTTGTCTGCGGGACCTGCATGTACGCCTTGCTACGTGCTGCCCTTCCACGACATGGTATTATTGATAGCACCCTGTGCAACCTTTGCAAATACCAGGTTCAAGCTGCTAAAGCCTTCACCGGCGTATGAGCGCCTCTACAAACCCATCCAGCGGAAGCTGGACTTCTGCCTGCGTGGCACTGGGTGCATTGCCGCGAACCACACGGTGAACCTGCAGGGAGCCATTGCAGCGCTCCTGCAGGCGGGGCCGCAACCGGGGACTAGCCAGTCTGCCTACGGGCCAGAGGAGCTCAAGGAGGAGACGCCCTTCGTTGCGCCCCAGCTGGCAGCTTTCGTGAAGGCAAGCGCACGTCTACTCAGCGCAGCAAGGACGGCGCTCATCACCAGTGCCGTCCTTATCCTTACCAGCTCCATAGCACACCTGTGTGTCACGCCACACATGAGCACGGCGTTCTGCATGTTCGTAAAACCTTGCAGAGGGGCATACAACTAGTCATTCATGCCTCTGCGTTGCATGCGACCGCAGAAGCTGGGCATCCCCACCCCTCAGCTGGTGAGCGAGCTGCAGCAGGTGGCGGTCAGTGTGGTGGCGCAGCGCAAACCGCCGATCGCAGATGTGGTGGCGCCGGCAGCGCCCATGGCCTCGCCGGGCACGGGCCGGGGGCGCGGCAGGGGGCGCGGAGCTGAGAAGCGCAAGCGGATCAGCGCAACTGGTGCGTCCAGGGTGGGGAGTTAGGTGATGCTCTGAACCGCAGGCTGCGCGGAGTGTCAACATGCCCACGAACAGCCTGACTTATCTGGCTGTGCAGCACTGGCTCTGCTGCTTCCGTGGCCTGGGTTGATGCTGGTGTCCTCGGGTTTCCCAGGGTTGCGGGGAGCGCGGGGCAGAGGCGAAGGGGCTGCAAGCAGTGGGACATGCAGGGACATGAAGCATGACATCAGACAACGCACCCATTCCGAGCTGATTCCCTGATCCCATGCCGTCGTTGCGCATTCCCGCTACTCGACAGGCGACGAAGACGAGATGGACGATTTCAGGGTAAGCCAGTTGCTGTGCATCGGTCTCTGTTTAGCAGCAGGCTAGGTAACGGTACTGTGAAAGCCAGCTGAGCCCTTCACAAACGAAATTGCAATGCCTTGGGCTGGCTTCGAACCGTTATTCGCCGGCCGACCTTTCTTGCAGGGCACGGGCCGTGGCCGTGGCCGGGGTGGCATGGGTCGGGGCCGCGGCGGCGGCAACAGTAACATGGCCGCCCACCGCAGTCGATCCCTCACCCCGGGCGGCCCTGTAGTGGCCACTGCGGCCGCGACGGCGGAGTTTGACGGCGTGACTGGCGATGAGGACGTGGAGCTGGATGATGAGGAGGAGCTGTGGAAGCAGGTGGAGGCAGAGGAGGAGGGCACCGACCAGCAGGACGACATGGAGGTAGGGAGGCAGGGGAAGCAGCAGGCTGAACGTGTTATTGCACCTGGAGGTCGAGGCGGTGGGCAGGGTGAGCCTAGCATTGCTGTCCGAGATTGGTGAAGGGTACCGTGTAAGAGAAGGAAGTATCGGTATCACGAATGGCTCAGCAGCAGCAGCATTGCCTGTCATCGCGCCAGGTAGCGAGCCGTGCCTGCGGTCGACAGCCACCAGTACGTGGGTTCAGTGTGGCCGGGCTCAGGATGCTGGATGGCGGTCTGTTGGTGCGCCGCTTGTTGAATCCACATGCGTGGTTCCTTGCGCCCTCGCGCTCTAGGACATTGACCCCAACCTCAGCCCGGAGGAGCGGGAGGAGCTGCTGGAGGACCGGCGCGAGGCCCGCATGCTGCGCAAGTTCGAGGAGCGGCTGGCGGCCAAGCGCGAAAAGGAGGAGCAGGCGGACAGTGCGCGCGGGGAGCCGCCGGCGGCGGTGGTGCAGTGGCGCGTGCCCCGGACATGGTGCCGGAGGTGCTGGCGGTGTGGGAGATGTGCATGGTAAGCAGGTCCACGGTTGTCACGCGCGCGGACATATCAACGGGTACATGGTATTAGACTGGTACATATCAACCGAGACGGACTCTTGTCTCCTGGGAAGTCCCTGTCGCGCAGATCCGCTAATACGAGCCTTTGTGCACGTGCCTTGTGCCATGGCTCGCAGACTTTCGCCTTCATGCTACAGCTGCCGCCCGTGCCGATCAACGCACTCCAGGCCGCGCTCATGCCCGGGCCCCTGCCCGTGTTTGACCAGCCGGGCAGCGGCTCTGGCGATGGGTCCTCGGCGCCTGTGCGCCGCACGGCCACCGTCACCTACGATACCAGCACCCTGCACGATGTGGACTATGTGGCGTCCGCCGCCCTGCTGCGCGACATGCACGCGGGCCTGCTGCGCATGATCGACGGGCATGCGCCACGGAAGCAGGAGCTACCCACAGAGGTGCGCAAGGGATGCGGCAATCAACGGGCCAGAAGCGTTTTAGCAGCAGTACGCAGATGCGTTGGGCACATGTGGCTCCGGGCCCGATGCAGCAGCAGCAGGTTTTCATGCATACAATGCCGGTCAAGCCATTGGCTGAGCCCCGTGTGGCCCTCACCCCGCAGTCAAAGCTCATGGCCGACGAGGCCAAGACGGAGAACTGTGGAGCGCACCGCCGCTGCCATCAATGGCGCCACCGCGGACGTGGTCGGGCTGGAGGCTAAGGTGTGCCCCATTGACTACCAGTACTTTGCCCCTGCGCCTTATATGCATGCCTGGTTGCTGAACCCTGCTTCTCTGGCCCAGGACGTTGCGCACCTGCCCTACGCACCTGCTTGCGTCCTTTCCTAACAAGCGTTGCCTCCCACCGCGCGCACTCCAGGTTGCCGCGGAGACGCTCAAGACGCGCGAGTACGTGCTCCTGAGCCCTCGCCAGAAGCTGGCCATCCTGCGCGGCCTGGTGGAGCTGGCACTGGCATCCGACGTGCTGCGTGAGCACATCAACGCACGCATCGAGATGCTGGCCATCCCGCTGCGCCTGCTGGACGGCGTGCCGGAGGCGGGGCCCGCCAAGCGCGCTGAGCTCTTCGCGCCGGCGGCACCCTCTGGCCCGCTGGAGGCGGAGGACCCGGACTTCTACATCAAGTGGATGGACAGCGTCAAGTGAGCATGCAACCCCAGCCTCCCTTGGTTGCTGGTTGCGAGGGCGATGCCATGAGCGTACAGAACATGCCTACCGTATGCACGAGCGCTTGTGGAAACGTGTTCTCGTGTTATCTGCTTGCGTGATGTAGCGCGGCTGCTTGGTGTGGCACGTGGCTGCAGGCTGGGCATGCGCAAGCCGCTGGGCACGGACTACCGCGGGCGGCGCTACTGGCGTTTGGCGCCAACGCGGGCGCGTGGCGGGTGTACGTGGAGCTGGGGCTGGACATCGGAGAGGACGACACGCTCAACAGAAAGCCGTCTTGGGGCTGGTGGGTCGGGAGGCGGCTTGTCACCCGGGTTGCCTGCCCTGCTTACCGATATACGGGGTGGGTCAGGCAGGATGAGCAGTTCGCTGCTGCGCTGTTGCTGCTGCACAGTGATGACCAACTCCTTGCTCATGCAGGTACGAGGGCGAGTCGCTCGTCAAGCTGATTGACCGGCTGCGCAGCGAAGCCTGGAGCGCGAGGCGCCACTGCTGCGGGTGCTGGAGAGTATGCCCATCCCCAAGAAGCTTACCGATGGTGAGGCCTGTGGCACCGGTGCTACTGCTGGTTTCTCACACTTGTACCCAGTTGTTGCGCTGTTGGTGACGAGCACAAACGGAACTGTGTCACACGGCACCCTGTGGGGTCTCCTGGTCTTCAGCCCCCATCGCCCTCGAGACTGAGGAGGAGGAGGCTGAGCTGGCCAGTGCCACCATCCCCTGGTCGCCCGCCGATCTGGAGCTGCGCCGCGCCAACGGCTACCGCGACATCGCCTCGCCGCTCATGCGCGGCAACCTCAACATGGTAGGATATGGGGCAACGGCAACAGAGGCGCGCTGGCACGGGAAGGGGTAACTCCGCAGAGACCGGAGTTGAGATGTTACTAAAAGCAGGAGGTCCAAGAAGGCAGGAGAGGCCATGTGCAAGCTTACGTGATTAGGAAGGACGATGCTGAAGCAAGGTGTAAGGCAGCACAACGATATGCTGCGCCCTGTTGCTGTGCAGCTGCCCCACCAGCCGGGCGTGCCGCGCGTGCCGCTGCACGTGGAGGACCGCATCTGCCACTGCGTGGAGACGCTCATCGGGGACGTGGACTACTGGCAGGCGGGGCCGCTGTGGGCGCGCCTGGGCGAGCTGCTGGACAAGCTGCGGGTGCGTAGAGCTTCGATCAGACTCCCATGCTGGTGTCCGGAGCATGGCCCAGCGGACTGGCACTGCCAGCAGCACTGCCCGTAAACCTGAACCACCGTTGGTCTTTCGGGAACCAACTAAACGGCAGACTGTGTTATTGTGTTACGGCACCGCACCACTGGCTTGCGTTTTCCTGCAGTACGGCTACCGCATCGAGGAGGCCCCGGAGTGCAGCTTCTCCGGCCACGACGTGGTCATCTCGGTGGAGGAGTTCCTGTCGCAGATGGCGCGCTGCGGGCCGAGGGGCGCGCAGCTGCGCGGGCCGTGGCAGGACAGCCTGCGCAAGCCGGGCCTGATGCGCAAGGACGTGGCGGTGCACCTGGTGGCGCTGCAGCAGTTCTGCACCAGCGTGGACACGCAGCACGTGCTGACGCGCGCGGCGCCTGCGAAGCGCGTCAGCGAGTCCAGGTAGGCCCCACGCGCAGCTCCGTCCATGGAGGTGGGGCTGCCTATCGCATAAACCGAAGTGTCGTGGGTCCAATAGAAGGGGGATAACTCCCTTGCACGCCCCATTGCGGTTGGGTCACCTGGCCGCACAACGCCTGCAAGGCAGTGTTCTCAGAGCAAGCAGGAAAGCACCCACCAGGGTTACTGTTAGGCGTTTACCTTTCAGGAGGCGGTATGCAGCCTTGGAACGCCGTGTCACCAAAAGCTGACTATTGTACGACAAGCTAGTTTAGGCTACCGCATTAACTATATCGGTTCGCCGCCCGGCGCCTGCGCTCACGTGTGATACGCAGGTGCCCGCTCTTCTTCCCAGCGCCCAACGACTCCGTGGTGGTGTTCAAGACCGGCGCATTCGTGCACCTGGACAAGTGGATGAAGCTGGCGCACGTGAGCCCGCACCCGCACCTTGATGTGATCCGCGGTACTGACTGACGAAAGAATATACTTGACGTGTCAAGGCTATCACTGCAGCAGTTGTGAAGCACCTGCACGGCTTCCGTACTTCTGTGCCTGACCGAGCGATATGCTGACGGCTGTGCTTCCTGCTCTTCCGCAGGCCCGTGGCGACACGGCGTGGCTGCAGGAGCTGCAGGCCACACGGGTCCGGATCAACAGCCTGCACTTCGCACAGCGCTACCGCGTGGCAGCCCTCTCGTACCGCACGTAAGCAACTGAGTGCAATGCGCCTCAACCACTACACGTGCCCTGCCCCATGCAACACCGTGGGCGGGTCCTAGTTTCAGTTCATTGTCATCGCGATGTGCTATGGGTGGTGTCTCTGCTGACGTGCTTGTGACGGATGCGCGTTGCTGCAGGTACCCCAACCTGCCGCAGTCGGATACGCCCGTCAAGCAGGAGGTGAAGCAGGAGGGTGGGGAGGGCTCGCAGGAGGCGCCTGCTCCCAACACGCCCACGCCGTCGCGGCCGCCGTGCATGTGGATGCTGCTTACGCCGCCGCGTGGCGCTGCCGCGCTTTGAGCAGGCGCAGGTGCGGAGGGCGTTCCGCGCGAAGGGGTCCACGAAGAGCGCAAGCGAAAACTGTCTCACATACGGGAGTGTGGGGTGCTCGGATGCATGATTTTGTGTGACATGTTGACATGTCCTGTCTGCAGAGCGAGATCGTCGTGCCGCTTTACATGGATAACGTGCTGCCGGA
>BQMZ01000299.1:0-53884 GCA_036984285.1 Chlamydomonas sp. KOR1 | reverse complement strand
AGGAAGCTCGATTGCTCCTCGGGCGAAAGTCGCGAAAACTTGTAGGAGGTGAAGCTTTCTAGGGTCCTGCGCAGCAACCCGCAGATAGGGCCATCAACAGCGACCCCGAACCGCACCAACAGGCTTGTCGAAGCAACAAGGGCCCCAAGCGTCTCCCAGACCCGATACCAGCTTAGGGTAGCTTCTCACTTGCCGAAATACCGTAGACACGCCTTATTTCCCCAGATCAGCTTGGACGCAGCGCAGCTGCATGGACATAGGCAGCAGTCAAGCCAAGCCACGACATCTCTCCTGAATATTTTGCTTTTGCGTTTGCTTTGTTACCTACTGACGGTCGCCCTTACCTGTACCACCAGACCGGCAGGGCAATATCATCCAATACCATCCAAACCGGCTGGCAGAGAGAGTCCAGGAATTGTAGGCCTCCGTCGCCTTGCTCTTGACCATGCCCGTTGACAGGCTGCATAGCCACGGAAAGGCTACCGCACGGCACAAGTTTCGCGGCAGCCGCTAGCGCGCGTCTCCTCTCCCCATTTCGTGTGCGGGTCGCAGCCCGCCGGCTTCTACTGTAATAGCAGCAACAGGCTGCCGGACAAGCCCCAGTCTGGGGTCTCGCCCGGCCCCCGCAGGGCTTGGTGAGCTAACGGGAATTTGCACAATGGTGGAGGTCACAATGTCTGAGAGGCAATATGTTGGCGCAACGGCATGGTAATAAAATTGTACTTTGCAAGGCAATGCGCCCCCTCTCTGGCAGTTTGGCTACAGAGTACTGCCCCTCCGTACATCGGGGAAGCGCGGTCCAGCCCAGGCTTCCACTGCAAACAGGCTCTTCTTATGTTACACTTGTAGTACATGAAATCAAGTCACATCCCATCGCAAACCCACGCATGTGCATGCGTTTCATATTGCTAAAAAAACAACGCGAGTATGGGCTCCTTGGGCTACGCGTTCAGCTTGGATCCCTAGCTGGGAGCATCTAATGCACTGAGTAGCATGCGCGCGTCAGGCGTGGCAGAAGGGTCGGAGATGTTGCCGGCTGGTTGCGCAGGAAGCTCACTTAAGAGGCGCTACATGCTGTGTGCAAGCTTTCAAGCAGGCGCAGCGTACAGCTTGCTCGGTCGCAGCACTGAAGTTTGCCATTAAGGGGGCAACGGCTTTTGGGACATGGCCCCCCCAAGTATCGCAGGCAGCAGCCTGCTTGCAGGTAAGTAAAGCCAAAACTGAAGCTGTCCTACTACTTTAGCCACTACATAGCTCAGATGTCCGCGTGTCGACTGCCTAACCCTGCGAAAAAAAAATAGCTGTGCGAGCTTGAAATTGGGAAGACACAGGGAGCCCTCAGGAACAACAGACGCAACCCATACATGCTGCTAACATTTTGACAAGATAATTAGGGCAGGATATGCATGCAGCGCCTGTGAATTTGTGAAGCCTGCTCGCGCCACCTGGTGCCCCGTCTGCCTTCCATACCTCCGCCTGCCGCTACCCCATGTCCGCTGCCCTCATTGGCCCCAGCGCTCCACTCCTCCCTCGAGCGCATCAAAACTATCAGGAGGATATGCCGTGCATTATCAAAGAAGCCTCAGCTTCGAACATCAATAGAGGTAAGATCCAGGGTGGTGCTCGTGAGCGGTGGGGTACATCGTACACAGGGTGATGTTGGCGGATGCTCATTACCCACGGAACAGCCTCCTCCGTCATTCAACTTGCTTTGGTCCTAGTGATTGGTGAGTATCTCTGCAGGCTAGCACATGCCACACCCGGAGGTGCGTTAGTACGCAACCCGCATCTATCTGTTTACTCTCGGGCGTGCTGCGCTCCGTCCTCGACCCAGATCGGGTACCTCATGTCGGAGACCGAGCGGTTGGCGCTGCTCACCAAAGACGGCCCCGGGGTGCACAGGGACCTGTGCCACGGTGGGTGCCATGGACCCATGGTGATGTGTCAGCTGTGCCGTGCAGATACCGTAGTGAAATAAGCAGGCGCCTGAAGTCACGCGGGTGCCACCGAGTGCGCCATCCGTGGCGCGCAACCGCACGTATACACACATCACCGCTACCCAGCATGCTTGTCACGTACTGATATGCGACGTGATCTTGGCATGGACTGCTGTGCCACGCAAGCTTGGCGGCATGTTCGCGTGAGACTGGGAAGCCACCATAACTGTGGGGCAGCTCTGAACAACAACGTAAGCCTTAAGGACCTTGCGCATCCCTCCGGCTCCACAGTTGCTCGCATCATCAGCCTCAAGGAGATGGACAGCGTGAGGCTGCCGCTGGCGCCGCCGGGCCAGGCGGCAGCGGCTTCCAGCTCCGAAACCACGGGGGCGAGCAGCAAGGGCTGCGTCTTCTTCTACGTGAGCAGGCGCCCTCGCCGATAGCATCCTTTCGTGCCCTGCACGCCTATACTTTGGCTCTCACTCAGTGCTTAAATGGGTAACAGCATTACACGTGAATGCCCACATGGGTAGAAGCACCCTCCCGTGCGGCACGCGTGTGCCAGTGATCAACCAGTATAGGCTTGCTGGGCTCGTCGCTTCACGTTGCCGCAGACCTGTGTGTGATACATGACACAGCGCCGTCAAACACGCCACGCCGCACGCCGTACGGTAGGCTCTGCCCCCGCTCCAGCCGCTCCGCCTCAGGCCGCAAGGCAAAATGCCGAGCGGTCGCAGTGCGTACTGGCACAGACCCCTTCCCTCCTGACTAGTACCGTCCCTGTGCTCCACCCGCTGGCCATTCATCCCCGCCAGGTGCTGCAGGGCAAGGTGCAGGTGCGCACGCGGCACCGCGAGGCGTTCGCTGTGCGGCTGGAGGCTGCCTCGCGGCCGTCGCGGTCCAGCAGCGTGGAGGAGGGCAGGCTGTCGGAGGGCGGGCAGGACGCGTCGGAGGAGGAGATGCTGGCGCTGTTCAACAGCATCGACGTGGACGGGTCGGGTAGGTCGTTGCCGGAGGGGTCTCAGCGGGCGGCCGCTACGCGTGAGGTCGGCGTGATGAGCCGGGTGCCGTAGGGCGTGAAGGAGGGCGTGAAGGAGGGCGTGAAGGAGCACGAGCTCGGGTAGGAACGACGCCAGGGAGGATGCAAGGAGCAGGCGACCTGGATGTCGGCCCTGCAGGACCTGCACTGCTTATCCAGCCCCTTGCGTGGCTTTTGCCTTGGCTGGGGTTTCTAGCTGACAGGCATATCCCGGCCCTTCACTTCCCTTGGTGCCCTACGCCAGGCGCGATTGACGTGGAGGAGCTGCAGACGGCCCTGGAGATGCTTGGCATCCACAAGAGCGAGGAGGAGGTGGCGGAGCTCATGGACGGTGTGGACGAGGATGGCTCGGGTGCGTGAGCAGGGCTGGGGCGGGGTGGGCGTGGGGTGTAGCCGGGCCTGTGGAGCTTGCGGTAGAACGATAGATCAATCTTGACGTTGAGGTGACACAGCGTGTGACCTGGTGTGGTTGTCCGGCACAGTATCAGGCGCGTCGGTGTATGCGAACGGCCGCCAGCGGGTGCCGTGGGTGTTGGCGCGGGAAGCTGTATGGCCCGTATCGACAACAGGACTGCAGGTTCCGAGGGCCTGCCCGGCGTGCCTCCCCGCAACGGCCGGCATGCGCCCTTGCTGCACCCGCTCCTCAGGCGAGCTTGAGTTCGCTGAGTTCAAGGAGATCCTGCACAAGGCCACGCGGGGCGGCGGCACGCGCACCGAATGGAGGGAGCTGGGCGGGGAGGGGCCCGGGGCCGGGGCCGGCGCAGGACCGCTGTGGTGCCAAGAGCTGAGCGCGGGCGCCTCCGCGGGAGAGGCAGCAGTGCTGGACCCCGTGCCGATGGTGGGTTGTCGCGTTTGGTAACGTACCAGCACACGATGGGCTGTAGGGCCATGGCTGGCGTGCCACAGGGTTGTGCCGTGGGGATGCACCGTGTCTGGCCGGCTTTGCCGAGAGTTGGCGGCACGGGCACAGAGCAAAGAGCCCAGTCTTCAGACGGCATTCAAGGCGATGGGCATTGGGGATAGGGGTCAGCCTCATGCGGTGTTGCATTACCGGTAAGCATGGCATTTGGTTGCCGCTGTGCGGGTGGCGCCGAAATGCTGCTGTCGGCGTATGCCGCAACCGCCATTAGGCTGCGGTAGGTCCGGGACACCATGCCTTTGGCACTTATGCGTGTGCGTTATTCTTGTTGCACCTGCTGCTGCAGGCCCAGGACGCAATGGTGATGGCGCTGGACACCACTGAGCTGATGGTGCTGGAGCGGGCCGACTACGAACACATCCTGGAGAACGGATTTGACGGGGAGCTCAAGGTGCGTCGCTGCCGTACGCCGCACCGACTGGTGCCGTACTACATGTACCGTACGCAAGCAGCTGCAAGCAGGAACGTGCACCCTGTCCATCGCCGCTGCTACCGTATGGGAACGCACAGGCAGTACAATGCCTCGTGTTGCCGGCTTGTTCTTTGCTTCTAATGTGGTTATCGTACTCCAATGCCGTACCGTCACCTTGCAGGCTAAGATAGCGCTGATCCGCTCCGCCTCCATTTTCTGCGAGAAGCTGCGCCGCACCGACCTGCGCACGCTGGCGTACGCCATGGTGCGCCGCACCCTGCCCATGCACGCCGCGGTGTACGAGCAGGGCGCAGCGCCCACCTCCCTGGACCTCATCCTGGAGGGCCACTGCAAGGTGCGGCAGGGCGGGCAGGGGGAGGGCGCGCGGGACTGTGCGAGCGAGTGGCGATACGTTCGAGGATGGCGGGCGCGCTGCTGCAGCTGACCCTTGGGGTGCGGGAGCGGCATGTTGCTGCGCACTGCAAACTGCTTGCAACTATGGCCAACTGGTGTACTTGCTCCGCTAACACACTGTGTACCTACCCATCCGTGTCGCAGCTGGTGGTCAAGCTCCCTGCGTCCGGCGGCGGCGAGCCGCCCCGCACGCCGCGAGGATCCCTGGCGGGCACGGCGCTGCGCGACGGCACTGCAAGCGGCAGCGGCATGACCCACGGGTCGCACGACGGCAGGGGGGCGCAGCAGCACCCTCACGCTGGGGCCCACGGTCACCACAGCAAGGGCCACCACGGCCACGGGCATCACGGCCACAGTGGGAGCCAACGCCCAGCGGGAGGCAGCGGGGGATCGGCGGAGGAGCAAGGCCCCGGGCAGGGGGACGGGGAGTGGGGGCTGGGCATGGCGGCGGCGGGCGCGGTGTCGAGGCTGCGCGGCCTGCCGCACTTCAACCGCGCGGCGAGAGCCAGGAAGCTGGACCTGGCGGTGCTGGGGCCCGGGGACGTGTGAGTGGGGAGCTGAGGCGGCCGCGTGAGGCATGATGGGCTGCGGGATTGCATACCGGTAATATGCGCATGTGGCGAACCGGTTCGGCTGTGGTGTAGCTTGTGGGCATTCGTGAGTCGGGTGGAGGTGATTGCAGCTTTTGTAAGCGCTTTGCTGCAGCGCTCTGTGCACGTGTGACCGCGGGCGGCGCGGCGTGACTTACATATGAGCGCCGGCTCCGTGCTACGCTTCTGACCTCTAGCCACTGGCTGAGCACTCATCACCCGCCGTTGAGCGTTCAAGCTGCTGCTCCTACTCAGGCCGCCTGGCACGCGTACTGCGAAACCGCCCAGCTGCCTGTCACCAGGACCACGTAGGCCCTTCTCCTCAGCGCTACCCGAACGCTGAATCCCCGCCCCCGCCCCCGCCTCCACCCTCCGGCAGCTGCTCCGAGACCGCGCTGCTGGGCCCCGAGGAGCGCCACCCGCACAGCGCCGTGGTGAGCAGCCAGGAGCTGGTGCTGCTGTCGCTGGCCGTGCGCGACATGCGGCGGATGGTGCACCCCGCAGACCAGGTGGGCACGAGCGGGGCGAGCGGGGCAGGGGGGCGCGCGCGCGCAAGGCCCGTAGGGCTACGGCATTGCCACTCCAGGACTGAGCACGACGCACCTGCTTGCCACCTGCCCAGCATCGGAAGATACAACGCGGATTCTAATGTAAGTAACCAGCAAAGAGAAGTTTAGGCTGAGTGTTTTTGCTTCCCGCAATGGTATTGCAGGCTGCGCTGCGGGAGTACGTGGTGGAGCGGGCAGCGGAGCGCGCGGGCCGCCTGGCGGTGGCCACCAACGTGGCGGCGGTGGCGGCGGGGGAGCTGGCGCGCCTGCGGAAGGTGGCGGCGGCCGTGGGCGACGCGCCGGCGCCAGGGGCGGGGGCCCAGGGGCAGGGGGCGGAGGCGGCGGGCGGAGGCGAGGGCGACTCGCGGCCAGGCACCCCGGCGGCGTTGGAGAGGCTAGCGGCCGTCATGCGGGGCAAGGTACGTTAAAGGACACAGCGTAGTGGCTGCTCACATGTACTGGACGATAAGTGCTTGGAAGTACCAAGCATAGACCTAGCTGCGCGCCGGGGCTGCAACACCGGTCGCAGTGGGCAGTGGCCACACTCGTGCAGATGTACAGCAGCACCATGACACCAACAGCGAGCTTGCACGCGTAGCAAGGCACTGCCACATGCCGGTCTCTGAACATCCCGACGCTGTGCCTGCGATGCGTGTCCCTCGCATGGGCAGACACGCCCCAGCTGCAACGGCGCCGCCTCCTTCGCCTCGGGCCTCGGCTCCGGCGCCCTGGTGCGCCGCACCGCCACCGGCCTGACGCTCAACGCCAACGCCCCCGTCAGCGAGCTGGCCGCCGCCCCCGCCATCTCCCTATCTGGCACCATGCCGTACTCCGGGACCTCGGGCATGTCCTATTCCGGCGTGTCAGGGCTTTCTTACTCTGGCGTCGGCGCGCAGCTTGGCAGCCCCCGTTCGCGCCCGGTGACCACTTGTGGCGTCGTGACATCGGGGGGTGGCGCAGGCGGCGCGAACAGCAGTCCGTTTGGCTTCTCGGCCAGCCCCGCTGCGTGGATGGCTGGGCCGTGGCTTGAGGAGGTGGGGTCGGCGCCTGTTCCGGGGCCGGGGCCCGGCATCGCCGGACATGCAGCTACCCAAGGTGCGGCGCTAGGGCTGGACGGTGTCACTGAATTGCGTGGTGTTTACAAGAGTGGCTGAGGGTGCTTTGCTGAGTGCCCAGCATGGAGCCATGGAGCCACCTCAATCAGCGTCCGAGTAGCAAGTACGCTGTCATTCCCAAGACACAGGAACAAGAGGACAAGGATTTCATAGCCAGGCGTTTTGTCGTCGCGCTTGCTCCTTGGCCCTCGCACAAGGTAATGAAGCACAAATCGCAGAACCTGCTCATCCACTATCACTCTGCGCCGCGCACTGCAGGCGAGCTGCTGTCGTGCGTTGCCGGCGGCTGGGGCTGGCGGCTCACGGACGAGGGCCGCGGCCTGGACCCGCAGGCCCTGGAGCTGCGGCTCGCGGCGGCGGAGGCGCTGGCGGTGCGGCAGGAGGCGCAGGCGCACAGGCACAGGGTGAGGCACAGGGTGGGGCTTGGACGCAGGGCTACTGCGTGCTTGAGCCATCAACAGTCGTTGCGCGAGAGCAAGTAACTACCAGTACAGTAGCCTTGCAATGCATCATGGCCGAGCGAGCACGGCGACGTGCTGTGGCTGGCCTGCTCGCCCAACAAGTCAGGTACACGTGGCTAACACACTAAGCGTACGCACCCTACCTTCTGCCCTTCGTCGCAGCACGGCCACGTGCCAGGCACCATGCCGGCCTTCCTGCCCATGGCAGCCTCCTCGGAACCGCCCATGGAGCACAGCCGGCCGGCCACCCGCCAGAGCGCGGCCGGCAGCGGCGGCGGTTGCGGCGGCGGCTCCACGCGCAGCCGCACCCCGCCGCGGCCGCCGCCCTCCGTAGACCGCATCATGTTGGCTCTGGACGCGCCAACAGTGGCGTCACGCACGGGCCGTGTATGCGACGCCGGCATCACCGGCAGCACCACCACCAACGCGAACAACACCACCAGCACCACCCCTGCCACCTCCCTCGCGCCCTCTCCGCTGCCCTCCGCGCGCAACACGTACGACGGGATGTGCGGCCGGACGGGGTCTCCCGTGGTGAGGTCTTCCATGATGGGGCCCAGCGCGCTAGCGGCTGAGCTGGCAGCGAGGACGCCGAGCACGAGTGGCATGGGTACGCCTGTGCCTAGGACTCCTCGTGCGCCGTTCTCGGTGTATGCAAGTGCGGGCGCGAGCGCGGGTGCGCAGCCGGGCAGCCCACGGCCGGGGCATGTGTCTGAGCCAAACTCGCAGCAGACGCAGCGGGCGGTCCGTCGGCTGAAGGCACCGTTGACGGCTCCCGGCGCACCGGGCTCGCCCGGATCAGGCACGCCCCTGCACCTGTCGTCACCGGACACCCCTGCTGGTGATGGTGGGCAGCAGCATGCCGCGCTGCAGCAGCAGCTGATGCAAATGGCAGCAGACAGCCACCCCACTGCGACCGGCCAAGGCAGCCCGCGCAGCCGCCGCCTGCAAACCCGGGGCCAGCAGCCACCGGTGTCGCAGCCGCCGGGTGAGGCCGAGGACATGCTGGGGCTTGCGTCGTCCGACGGGGAGGGTGACCGGCAGGGCGCTCGCGGCATAGTGCCAAGTGACACCGGCTCTGATGCCACCGGAGCTCGTGACAATGCTGCAATCGGTGACGGCGACAGCGCGCCTCCGTCCATATCTCTGCCTTCGCTGCCGTCGCTGGTGGGTGTTATTAGTCGCGGCGGCAGCGCCGAGGCCCCGCTTATACACATCTGGGGATGCACCCCGGGCGGCAGCAGCGCCAGCACCGCCGAGGTGGAAGCAGAGGCGGACGCCGGGGCATCTCACCTTTCATGCAACGTTGAGCAAGAGGCCGGCCAGGGCCCAGCTGCCCGCGCGAACCATCGGGAACGGAACGGCCAGCAGGAGCCTCGCGGCAGCGCGCGTGAAGTGCCCTCAGGCGGAACGTCTTCACGTGGCCGCCTGGCCGTCAACGCACGTGTGCATGTAAATGGGCAGCTGGGTGCAGGGCAGGACGCCCTGCAGCACTGTACGGCAGCTGCGGAGCTGAGCTCCTGGACACTGGGGGCCCATGGGCAGTTGCATAAGCCACACAAGTGGAGCGTCGCCCGCTACCCGCGCGCCCTTGCAGAGGGCCTCGCCGTGCTGGACGAGCATGAAGCCGCCGTGCAGAGTGCCGTACAGGCCGCATCGGCTGCCGTACAGACAGCCTCGGCAGCGCTGGTCGCAGCGGGAGGTCCCAGACACGGGGCGGCCGGTGCAGGGTTTGCTGCGAGCGCTGTTGCTGGATCCGCACCAAAGCCGCAGCCGCCCGTGAGTTCTGTGGAGATCATCTGCGTCACGTCACTAGCAGATGGTCTCACAGCTGCTGGTGGTGGTTTGGCTAGGCGCAGGTTGGACCTACCCCACACCCCGCCCATGTCGCCGATGCCATCGGTAGGGGATGACGAGCTGGATGAGCTGTATCCTCAATCACAGCCGCGTGTCAGCGACGGGGACAGCGGCGACGACTGGGATCTACCCATGATGCCGCACCCTCCAAGCGACAGCCCACGATCAACAACCTCGGGCCTGCCAACCGACAGCGCCCCAGCCGGCGCCACCAAGTCCGAGGGGTTCAGCCTGCAGGGCATGTACGGCAGTACGGGCACAGCTGGCACGGCAGCTGCCGGCGCGTGCCGGGCGTCGGCTGGCGCCGTTGGGAATGGCGGTCGGTCTGCATGGGAAGAGGCGGGCGCAGCGGCTCGCATGCCGGGTACAGGCAGCTCTGCAGCCAAGCCGAACGGGGCTCAACACCCTTCCGAGCAGGTTCAACAGAATCAGCAGCAGGCCCACCACTTGTGCCCGAGGCCACCCGCTGTCCCCCGCTTGGCGCTGCATAAGCTCCGGGACAGCCAGAGCAGCGCCTTGAGCGGCAGGGCCTCGGCAGAGTACCCTGGGGCAGCGCCCGAGGGTTCCGTGCCCGCAAGCGCTACGGCAGGGGGCGAGGAAGCAGCTGACGTCACGGTGGGAGGGTGGGCCGGCACGCCGCCGCCGTCGGCGCCCGCCATCCCGCTGTCCCAGCCGCCGCCGTCCGCAAAGACGGTGGTGGGCAGCGTGAAGCTGATGATGCGGGGCTGGCACACTGCACGCGAGCGCTCGGCGGCAGCAGAAGCCCCTGCCCCTGCCCCTGCCCCTGCCCCTGCTCCTGGTCACGGTGCTATGAGTGCCAGGGATGCCACCCCTCCTGGTAGTGGAGGCGGGGGCGGTGCGGGGCCAGGGGCAGCGGCTGGGAGTGGGTCCCTGTCGGCACGGGGCGCTGGTAGCGGGGCGGCAGGCGGAGGCGGGGGCGGGGGCGGGGTGGGCAGCTGGAGTGCGGAGGCGATCAGCGCGGCCATTGCGGCGGCCCAGGGCGAGAAGAGCCGGCTGGCGGCCATCTACAGCGGCATGCTGCGGCATGGGGAGGCGGCGATGCGGGGCAGCCTGGAGCTGGGGCTGGTGCAGCAGCGGCAGCAGCAGCAGCAGCAGGCGTCTTCGGGGCAGGTGAGGGGCGCTTGGGACCCATGTATCTGTGTCGCGCGCATTCTTGTCGACCGTTGGACACGTCCCTGCTATTGGCCGCTGCCAGCACAACGGATACACAGCACGCCAACTCGGCTTTGCCGCAGGGGTTGTGTATTGCGAGGACCGGTTTGGGCGCACGCGCACGTTGGCATGCGGTCATGCAGCTGGGTACTTTGTGTGACGCGTCAACCAGTGCCGTGCGCATCCTGTTTCACCTGCCATCACCCCTGACCACCACCTCGTTCTGACCCTGCTGCTTTTTCGTGCCCCCCGCAGCGCCGCCTGCACCGCACCAACAGCGCCTCCACCCTGGTTCCCACGCCACGCGCCGCCTGGTCCCACACTGCCGCCTGGGCCGGCGCGCGGGCCAACCCCCTGCCGCACGTGGACCTACCCGCCGCTGCAGCCGGCGGCGGAGGCTCCTTCAGCTGCACCACCATGCCCACCTGCCACTCTCCCCACTACCGTGACACGTCCACCCCAGCCACGCCGCCCAGTCCACTGCGGCGCAGCTGCAACACCGTAGGGGCTGGTCACGACCGCCTGTTTCGTTCCTCGACAGTCCCGCTGCAGCAGCAGGCCCTCAGCCAAGCGCAGACGCAGCTGCTGCAGTCCATTGTTTCTACGCACGCCTCGGCTTCTCCCCTGAACTCTCCCACTGTTTGCCTGTCTCCGCGACTGGCCAACCTGCTCGGCGGCGTGGGGCAGGGCGCCCGGGGCGCGGTGACCGACAGGGGCCAGCGGCCGGGTACCAGGTGAGGGGAAGGCGCGCCGCCACTGGCGTGCTCAGCGTGTCTGCGACGTGCCTGGTGCGGGCTTGCACGGTGTCGATTGAGCGTGAGCGTGAATTTGGACGCAAGCCTCTGTTGCAACAAGACATGCCGGACTAAACAACGCTGTACCTGCAAATACGCGCTGCATACGGCACAAGGCAGGCTTGACCCGCCCCCATGCCACGTGTGCGTTGCAGGGAGGAACGGCGGGCGACGGCGTCCCCGCGCCGCCGCTGAAGGACGAGGCCTTTTGGTGATGCAGGGGGTACACGCCATAACACACAAGTGACAGTGCAAAGTGCATGCCGGATTGCCGACTAGGGTTGGACGGTCAGCAATAAATGGCACGCACGCCAAAACCCAATCACAAGAGCGCATTTTGTGTGTGCAGTTGGACAATGGCTGAGGTGCCCAGTAGTACCGGGGCTCGAAATTACTCGTTGGCGTACGGTAGCAGATGGCATTGCTCGGATCGTGCTTTCCCCTTTACCCAGCTTGAATGGATTGGATTGTGTGTTACTGTTTTCAGTGTGCGGTGCATCGCTGCTAGCCTTGTGGACATGTGGAGTGTGTTGAAAGATGCGGTGGTAGTAGGGAGGTTAGTGGAATGTGTAGCGCAGCCTTTGGTTGCAAGGTACAATAGCACGTACACTTCCAATACAGGAGTGGAAGACTACCGCTGCTATAATGGAGTTGCTGTGTGGGACACGCGCTGTGTTCGGGAGCACCAGGCACCCGCAGCCTGGTGCTCCCCAACTGCAAGGGACCTGGTCTCGATCCACAATCCCGCAGGTGTGGGGCTGTGAGGGTACGTGGTGGTGCCGCAAATAACAAGCTGAGTTGCGGAGTGAATGCTCAAGTGAAATGAAGCCGTTTGGGTTGAAGGGTTAAGTGCTTTTCATTCATGTTGAGCGGTTGCCACGTGTGGCTGTCGGAAGCCCTTTGCGGCATAAAATGGGACACAGGTTGATGTCGTGCAAGAGTGCAGCCGCGAGAGTGGGGCGTGCGGGTGCGGACCGGGGAGGAAAATGGCGGCGGAGTGTCGGGCCATCCTGGCACCAGGGGCCGAGGTAGGTTGGAGGCTCGGAGCGGCAGGTGAGAGGTGCTTGGAAAGGAAGATGCGATGATTGGGGCGAGGCGGCGAGTTTGATGTGTTCGGACACCGGAAGCATGATGACATGTGATGCAACACAGCATGGCAGCCACAGTGATGCGGCGTAATGGCGAACAACCGTCGAAGCGTTGATTGATGAAATCGTGGATGTAGCCCCAAGCTTTGGTGGCTTGCACCAGTAAGGGCGGGACAAGGCTGAGGTGCGAGAACCTGAGGCCCGGTCCTTGGTGGGCTATATAATTTGTCAATTATACCGTGTTGGAGCTAATGGCTCGTACCCGTACAGGGTACAGCGAGAGGGGTAGCCAACCTTGTGTCCCTGGACCAGCCTTGTTTCCCGGCTGGGAAGGGGCCAAGCTGTAAGCCCTGGAAAGGGTAAATGACGGGGGAAATCCCTTCCCCTGGCGCAAATGGAGATGGGGGAGGGAGATGGAGGGAGGGAGATGGAAAGGGACCAAAACTGTAACATCGCGCCCACACACCTGTCGAACTTGTCGGCTGTGCAGTGTGGCTGCGCTGCAGGCTTGCATGTGTGCGTTAAAAGATGCGGTGAGGGGAAATACAATCGCATATTCAAGAGCAGAGTTCAGAGGACTAGACTCGCATGTGTGCGTGTATCATGCCAATACTGTGCACTTGCATCTTCACCCAACCAGGATTTCCCCAGTACCCGGTCACGCCTTGACCGTACCCAACCGGTCCAGCCTGCCCAGACACGCAAGGCAAAGTGCACGTGCCGGTGGCAGCAACAGGTGTGCTTTACAGCGCCGTTGCTGGTAGTGATATCCTTGGTAACCCACCCAGCCCACCTGGATTGCCTCTTTCCTGGGTGTGTTGCACTCCCTGGCCGACCAAGCCAGCCGCAACCCGCGCAGACTGCAATGCATGACGCTGTTTCATGGCAACTGGCTCCCAACTCTATAATGGACATTCGTCACGCGACGCTGCTGTTTGTGCAATGGATACGGCTTCCAGGCGCAAGAGGACAGACGTTACCGTACCGTTTGGAGTTAGGGCCCCCGTAACGTGGCCTCCCGTACGCTTGGTCCACTTTGGCCACACCACAAGCCTTCCTTCACTAATAGCTATCCCTCTTCTTCGTCCCATGCGCATTGACTTCACAACCAGCAGTCTGCAGAGCACACGGACGTGCGCAAGCCCTCCCGCCTGAATCAGCAGCACACGGCACCTTCCAGGTGCGCTTCTAACCCACACAATGCCCTAGTGTAATGTTGTCAAGCCGCGAGTACACACCCGCCCCTTCTCCGTCCAGCCAACACCCCATACAATCGCCATGTGCATCCTGCACCTACTTGTGCTGTGTGCATGCATGACACGCCACCAAGCTGCAGCCCCGGGCAAGCGGTAGCGGTGCTGCACCCTCGACATTAAGAGAGACGTATCCGCCTGCCGCCGCTACCACCAGCCTGACAGCACCGCGCAGCGCTTCAGCCGCACAGCGCTGCGTTGCCTGCCCGGCAGCTCCGCCCCTCCTGCTGCTGCTTCCACCACCGCTGCCGCCCTCTCCGCTACCTCCCCACGTCCGCTCCGTCCCGAGCCGCTTCCATCCTCCTTCCGCAATGCCGCTCCTGGCACCTTTCCAGCCCTCTGACCCGGCTGCCTTACGAGAAGCGCTTGGCGATCGAGTCCGCGCGCGGCAGGCTGGCCAGGTTGCCGTACGACACGAAGGTGGGCGCGGACTTGAGCATGGCGCTCACGTAGCTGGCCACCTCTGCGCCCGACAGGCCCTGCACCGCCGCCACCACCTCCTCCGCGTTGTACTTGCCCGCGGACAGCAGCTGCGAGCCCACCGTCGACACCAGGCCAGCGGTGGTGGCGGTGGCGGCGCGGATCTGCCCAACGGCCATCTGCTTGGCGTGGGCCAGGGCTGCATCGCTGGGCGCCTTGGCGGCCGCGAGTACCTTGGCGCTCAGGGCGTCCACCAGCGCACCGGCCTTGCCGGGCGCGCTAGCGCCAATCACGCCCACCACGCCCGTGCCCTTGTAGAGCTGCGCGAAGGGGGTGACGGAGCGGAAGACGTCGTGCTCCTTGCGCGAGTGGGGCAGCGTGGGGCGCGCCTCGTCCAGCAGCGCCTTGACCACCTGGGCGGTGGCAGCGGACTTGACGTCGCCGGCCCCGCCGCGGGCCTCGAAGGCCAGGCCCACGTAGGTGAGCGGCGACGTGGAGGACATGACGTTCATGGCACCGCCCACGTACTTGGAGGCGTGGGCGGGGGCGTCGCTGCCGGCGGGCACGTTCAGCAGCGGGGTGGCGAGCTGGGTCAGCTCGCCGTGGTCGACGCCCACAGCGGCGAGGACCACCTTGGAGGGCGCCATGATGGAGGAGACGTACTCCCGCAGCGTCTCGTGCGAGTAGCCGTCTACCACGGCCGGGTCAACGACCAGGGTGTTGCCCAGGCCGCCGTCAAAGGCAGCGCGGTGCAGCACCTCGTTGACCACGGTCACCGGGTTCTTCAGCTGCGCTGCCAGCTGCTCCTTCAGCGTGTCGATCGAGTCGCGCACCTCCCAGTAGGTGTAGCGCGCGTTCACGACCGCATCGGTCAGCAGCTCGACGGCCTCGCGCTGGTTGAGGCGCACTGCGTCGATGCCAAAGGCGATGTGGTCCCGACCGGCCCGGCAGTAAGAGCTGGCGCCAATCTTCTCCAGCTCCCGCGTAAGGCGGAAAGTGGAGCGGTTTGCAGTGGCCTTAAACGCGCAAATCTCCAGCACCTTGCTCGCACCCGCGGTGGATGCGGTCTCAGCGCTAGCCCCGCCCTCCACGAAGATGCAAACGCTGGCCATCGGGCTGGCAGTGTCCAGGGAGGCCACCCGCACACCAGAGCTCAGGCTGGACGTCTGAACGCCGGGCTTGGTTGCTGGGGGAGACGTTTTGGGCGGCTCCGTGACCGCGGGCAGCCGCTCGCTGAGGGGAACATCGATGCGGCTGCCACCACCGAAAATGCCAGAGAGGAAGCCACCACCCCGGGCTGGCGCAAGAGCTGGGGCAGCAGCAGAGGCAGCACTGGATGTCGCAATGGACCGAACCAGCTGAAAGCTGGACGCTACGCCCTGGCCCAGCATTGTGAATGACCCTGTGAAGGCAGGCAACATTCAGGACATGCCAATTAGTGCACTTGCAAAAGCTCAAGCCAGAAGAAAGCGTCCATCAGGGAGCTGATTGCGCGAGACGTTCCGAAAGCTGTCTGCATCTCTGCGTCTACGATTATCAGTGTAACAGTAGTTGCCTACGTAGTCGAGCTAACGGAACATCTACGCAGGAGCAGGGTAGGGCACGTCTCCCAGTCCCAACACGAAAGCCTCACCTCCGACAGGGGCAAAGTGGAGGGTCTCCTGTAAAAGTTTAAATTAGTACCAGCGCGGGAGGACTACGCCTAGGTCTTGTCCTCTGCGGGGGCAGCAATCGGCTCGTGCGCAACGACCTGGCTGTTACACACAAAACACAGTCGCAAGAGCCATACATTGATGCCACACGGTCCTATAGAACAGGCTGACATTTATTGTAATGTAAAGCTTCTCCCGTCTACCTTGCATCCTGCTTCGAAGGTGACTACATTCCGCTCCTAGGGGGCAGCCTGGGCGGTAGTACCGCACAGACGAGATACTGGACTTGTTCTAGGCTGCGACCTGTTGGGGGTTCTGCGGACGCGCGGACAACTTCACCTAGGGAGCCTGCCTCCTTGTTGCCCCCGTTTCCTGGGCCCCGTCCCCCGTGCGAGGGCCCGTCCTCTAGCCCAGCTACCTGCACATCACGTTCTTACCATCATGAAGAAAACTACAGCCGCAGATGGGAAGCGAGTAACCAATGAGCTCACAGTGCAAAAGTTCTCTCAGACTAGCACCAGCATAGCGGGGACAGCGGAGGGGTTGCGGAAGAGCCTTCAGGAGCTGGAGGCTGACCTGAAGAAGGACATTGAGGGGAAGAAGGTGCGATGGAGCATAGCACAGTGCATATGGCATGAACACCACACCGGTAATGTTCAACCTGGTATGCCTGGCATACAGTTTGGGCTGCGCTCTCCTGGAACTGCGTATGTGTGTGGGCGGGGAAGGGCACTGGGCATGCGTTGCTCCAGGCGTGTGCGTTTCGTGGGCTGCGGTGGGTGCACCGGTGCCTTGGTCTTGGGCGGCGGAGGTTCCAGTGGTTGTGCCAGCAAGACGCATGGCTGCACAGCCAACCCGGTGCTGCACATTCTGGACACGGTACGGACACCATATCAGCAGCCCAACCAGAAGAGGAAGTGGACGCCACCTTAGCTGTCTGCAGTGCCGCGGCTGCCTCCACCTCCTTTGCATGCGGACATGAAGCTTCGTCCGCTGCGGCCGAAGCCTTTCAGCAGGGCGCTGCTCTGTGACAGCGATGTGGGGGTGCGGGTGGCGCGGGGGCGTCAGGGAGGGCGGCGGGAGCCCTGGGGGAGGGGAGGCACGACCGAGTGGGCATGTGCTGTCTGCGTGCCCCGCCCTTGCCTGCACGTGCACGAAACAGGTTGGCAGAGAGCAAGCTTGTGTCCTGGCCTTCCGGTTCGCGAGGCCTTGCACGGTATCTATGGTCGTACTCGCGGTTCCGCCTCCAATAGCATACAACCGGCAGACGTGGAGTGCCCCCGAAGCGCTGTGGATCGGAAGAACCCAGCTCAACACGTTGACTGCTTGCACGTTCTACACAGTTGTCCCATACCACGAGCCCGCCCCCATCCCCATATCTCTGCACTTGACCCTGCAGCCCTGCACCCCAGCTTACCCATGCACCCACGCCGTGCGTCCCGCCCCCCAGGAATACGAGACCTTCCTAAAGCAGTTGGAGATCCGCAAGGCCGACCTGCAGCGCCAGGTGGACGCCGACAAGGCCTGGCTGGAGGCCTTCACAGCAAACCAGGTGGGTGTTAAGGAGGGGGGTGAAAGGCAAACGGCACAAGCAGCTTGCACGCCGCGGCCATCCTTGGGGCCCAAGGTACAGCTGCAAAGGGCCGTCGCGACGTTGACACCTGCAGCATCGGTAGGAGGCATGCACAGCAAAGGGTGTAGGAAGCCGATGGGCACAAAAGACATAACAAGTAGTACAATGTGCTTGGCGGCAGAAGGACAGCCCTGCATTCCAGTTAGCGGAGGAGCTCCCACCCCGTCAGCATGTACTGTACGTCGTCTAGCGCATCGCCGCCTTGGGACACAAAGTTTTGCTCCACACGTATGCGTGCCTGCAGGACAACGGCAGCTTCGAGCAGCAGTACAAGCAACTGCTGGACCAGATCCAGCAGATCTACAACGGGGCAAAGGAGTTCCACGGCAAGGGGATAGACCTGTGAGTATGGGCCAAGGACGGCCAACGGCGCCAGCACGGAGTACCTGGACAGCTTGTTATCATGCTTTTTGGGGGGCGGCGTGCGGGCACAGATCCAGATCTATGCGTGCGTCGTGGCTTGTGGCTACCTCCTGCGGTGTCTGGTGCGACAACGAACTGGGTTACTCGTGCGCGCAGGCTTATCAAGGAGTTCGGTTATCATTTGGCGTTCAAACGGTGGAACGACACATTCACAGGTGCGAAATGTGGGGGCTGACAAGCGGCGCTGGCAAGGGCTTGGGGGCTCACGATATGTGGGGCAATGATGCGCACGGATGCGCCCTCCTGAGTATTGCACCTATCGGGCGAGGGCGGGGCCCGTCCAGCAGGTCTTGGGAATGGCGCTACGTGCAGCCCTTGCATGTTGTTACATTGTTCTCCGCAAACGCGTGAGCCCCGGCTCTCAGCTTCGTCCGACAGCCTGCCCTGTTCTGCGTCCCCGTGCCGAGCAGGGATACCGTACAAGCCCAAGTAGGCGCGCGGGGAGTTCACCTGCAGTTGGGCGTGAGGCAGCTCCCAGCCGTGCACGGGTGCTGGTGCAAGGCTCGGAGGCAAGTGAAAAGGCAGTGCGAACAATAATTTCGAGTCAATTGCGGGTATATCTGTGGCGTGCTGTAATGCCGGTATGCGCATTGTTGAGGTGGCAGGGCACAGGGAGGGCGTGGCAAGCGGCACGCTGGCTGCAGTGGACCGGCGGACGCATGAGCCTGGGAAGCCGCCGGCAGACAGAGGTGACGCTGGTTGCGGACACTGTGCAGGTGTGAGCACGTCACACGTCATGTCCATGCACCAGTCCATACAAGCCCGTTGTCGTTTCAGGCGCTGGGATGGTGGTGGTCTGTGCTTTACGTACGGGAGTTCACCGCACGTGGCCGGGTGGCCATGACGCAACGGCTTCACTTCTTGCTTCCTACGTACGGCTATGAACGTACACGCAGCCCAGCCCCATGCCCGGTGGTGCTGTTGGTTGCTGTGCTGTGCTCATTCTGCGGGCCTGGACTCCTGGCCCTGGGGGCGTAGGCCCGTGGGTCACTACTTCGTTTGCACAACTAGTGCGCTGGCAGTTGTGATGTGCTCCACGTGTACTTATATACCTGCATGTTAAGGAAAGCAGCCATGCGGACCTGGGGTTGAGACGCCGGCTAAACAAGCCTGACACTTAGCACGTGGCCGCCGCTGCTCCTTGATGTAAGCCAAAGGTTGAATGCCATGTGTGCCATGCGTACCAAAGGTCTGGGTCCGGTATCCTACGTCGCCGTCGACGTTTTATGCTCACTTCCCGGGGAAAAAGTACACGTTGCCACATCTCGACATTTGTCACATACGAGGTAGCAGTTGGGGAGCCCGTCACAGGTGTTCACGGGTGCACACTGTGGCTTCATCCGCGGGTGACCGTGAGACTTCAAGCACCATGACTTCTTTGAAGCCCTTTACGGTTGGGGATACGATCACCTCTCGTTCTGTACCAAACGTCAGCCGTAGGCCGGAATGCAAGCCTTCGAGCGAAGGCCGCGCTATGCCTCTACTTTGGGGAGCTCGGCCGGTGTCAGCTCACAAGGCCCCTCGCGGGCGCAGCGCGATGCCCCCGTTAGCGGCCTACCCCCAGAGTGCACTCCGCTGCACCTGAACCTGCTGCTGGTGGGGCGGCAGGGCGTGGGCAAGAGCACCTTCATGCTCAACGCCTGCGCGCGGTGGGGCATGGCACCCAGGGACCTGCCAACAAACGACGAAGCAGGTGAGGGGAAATATACGTGCTCCATAGTAATGGATAGGTTGGGCCACCATCAGGGTAGTCGCAGCGTGCTAGAGGTGTCAGAACACCCGGACGGCCTACCGCGTCGCCAGTTGTCGCGAGCATGTGTGTGACTGCACGTGTCCCGGTGCGCACGACGCTAGCCCTGCCTGCCGCATGACAAGTCCATGGTGCTGTGCCCGGTGTGCTCGCTCTTGGCGGGAAACAATACCGTACGTGATCTACGCCGTGTCTTTCTGCTGCCGTCCATTTGCTTTTGTCACATCCCGCAGATGCTGTTGCTATGGCAACGTTCGAGACCCAGCCCGACTCCATGGCCTGCTCCCTGCCCGAGATGCTCCTGGGGGCAGACGAGGCGGCCACGGCGGGAACATGCAAGGAGCAAAGCCAGCGTCAGCAGCTTCGCGCGCTGCGTATCCGCTTCCAAGACACCCCTGGATATGGCGATCGGGACTGTCGAGGTAGGGAAGTGTTATCCGGATAGGCTATGTGCGTGGGCAGTGGGCTATCAGTCGTCACCCATATTTGCGTTGCTGGAGCGCTTGATAACCCAATCATCACGGCCCGCAACAATCCCGAGTATGCAACGCCCTTTTACTGCCGCCGCAGGCCCCGAGCGCCCCTCCCGCCACCTGCCCGCCGTGCTGCGCTGGGCGCTGCGCCAGCGCCACCGCGACCTGGCCGCACTCAATGGCGCCGCCCTCAGCGTGGCGGACGGCGGGCGGCGGCTGGGGGTGCTGCCGTACAGCGCCTGCCTGTGCATCTTCATGGTGGACCCACACAGGTGGGAACTTAGGTACCGCACGCGGGCCACGTGGCTTGCAAGGACTCACCTGTCGGTGTATGTGTATACGTTAGAGAGACAGCAGTTAGTACGTGAATTCCACATCACTTACTTCATCGTCCCAGGTTCACTGCCCTGGATGTGGAGTACCTGTGGGCGCTGTCCCGCGTGGTGGGGGTGCTGCCGGTGCTGGCACGTGCCGACGCGCTCACGGCGCACGAGCGGCAGCACATGAGGGAGCGCGTGGCGGAGGCGCTGGCCGGCCGCAAGGGCGTCAGGGGTGAGCCCGCCAGCCGCAGCCGCATAGGCCGCCTTTGCTGGTTACCGACACCTCATTCATCTCGCATGTGTGCTACTGCCTGTCGACGCCACAGGGACACAAGGGCTGCCTGGTACCTTAGTTGCATTGAAGCGCATAACGTCAGTCAGTTGGGCCCCCTAAGAATAATACCATTTACGTGAACCTCATGCTTGTGCCTTGTTGGTGCAGGCCTGGCCGAGCCGGTGCCGACGTACCGCTTCTCCGCCCAGGCCCTTGACGCCATGGGCCAGCCCGCCCTGCCCATCCCACATATCCTCAGCGTGATGGGCAGCCCCGACATGGCTTTCATAAGCATAACGGGGAGCGCAGAGGATCAGACGCCCAAGGAGTCCAGGCAGCAGCAGCGGCGCCAGCATCAAAAGCAGCAGCAGCAATGCCAGCAGCACGAGCAGCACGCCCTGGAGGAGGATGGCGGAGACGGGGTCTGGGTGCCCGCAGACAGTAGCAACAGCGGCAGTTCCCCTCCTGCTGCTGCACCTGCCGCCGCCGGCCGCTGGGTTGCCGTGCGGCGGCTGTACGGCGACGGCGGCGCGGTGCTTAGCGCTGCGGACCCCTCCCTCAGCGACACGGAGCTGCTGCTGGGGCTGCTGCGGGCGGACCTGTGGGGCGTGGCGGCGGACGCACGGGACAGGTGGGGGAGTGGCTGGTTACAAGTCTCTGGCTAGCTTTACACGCCAGTGCTTATGCCAGTAAGCCTGTGCCGGCTACCAGATGACCTGTACGGTCATGTTGTCCACTCTGCTCCAATCCGGCACTGCTATCAAGCTGTTCGCTTTGCCGCCGCCCTCATAATGCGTCCCACACCTCCCCCAGGCACATCGACTTTGCAGACCGCTACAAGGCTGCGGGACGCCGCCTTTCCTACCTGGAGCGCGACCTGCTGCGACACGTGGCATGGCGCAGGCTGGGTGCTACCAGGCCCAGCGGCGCCGCCGGCACCGCCTTTGTGCCGCCCGTTCCAGCGGCACCGTACGACCCGTACGGATGCGTGCACGTGGATCAGAGCGGCATATTCATAACGCAGGCGCACGTCACCTGGCTGGCCATGCTGGGCCTTGCGGCGGTGGTGCTGTACCTGTGGGTGCACACGCAGCCGCAGCGGGAGGCGGGCTCGCAGCTGGCGGTGGTGTCGCGGCAGCAGGAGGAGTACCTCAAGGCGATGCACAGGATGCAGGACACGGTGGCGTGGCTGAGGTCGGGCGTGGAGAGCCGCGACCAGATGATCCGGCACCTGCAGGAGGAGGTCAGGTTTCTGGAGGACCGGAACAGGGGGTGCGCCATCAGCTGAGGGCATCAGAGCGGTCAGCAGAGCATGCAGCAGCGTGCACGGTGTTGCGGTATGGATGGGGAACGAGGTGGCTGTGGGGAGGGCCTGGGGAGCGTGACGATGTGTGGTGCGCATGTGGGTGATGCCACATGACGAGCAGCTTGATCGCGAGATGTGTGCCAGCACGAAGGCATAGGCATGGACTGGGCAGAACGCGCGCTGAGCTTCGGCGGCTTCGCATGAATGTGAATGTAGGAGTGTGTGGACCGGGCAGGGAAGAGGTCTGCCAAGCAAGCAGGACCAAAACCACTGGGATGGCGTGTTGTCTCTTGGTGCTGTGGTTGGGGCACGCATACACTTATTGCGGAGGTTTAAGAAGATGTTGATCGTTTAGGCGGTCCCAGTCGCTACCTGACGACGAACCCCAACCCTACCTGCCTCAAGAACCCGCCGGCCCTTCGGGACATGTGGTGATCGCACACGCGCTGCCATTCCAGAATAGGCTGCATTACCCCACACATGTGTGTTTGCTAGCCAGGAAGTATGTTGTGGCCCATAACCCGCTGGACAAGCACGAAGGCTTGCCACATGAGCGGGTCGGCGCATGGTGATGCAGGAACGCAGACCCACGGGTCGGCGCCACTCCACCAGTCCCTTGCCGTCTGTCAAGGTGCAGCATCCGAGTGCCATAAGCTGATGTAGAAATCCTTACCTCACCTGCATGGCAAGTCCTTTGCTGTAAACCCGCACACTTAGTACGATGCCATGAAGCACAGCCCAGCCATGCCAGCCAGCATCGGCGGCCTACGTGTGGTGCTGGCGTGGAGCCAGTGGACCTGCCGGCAAAGGACGAAGAGGGTGGGTGAGCGCGGAACGCGTGCTGGAGAGCGTTGCTTCCAGCTGCCCAATGGGCGCAGCGTGTACGGTAAATGACCTCCCCTTGCGGGTACCGGCACGTGGCACGGACCGGTGCGGCATGCCGGAATCACCCCGGGCGCTCCTTCGTCATGGCCATTTTTCTGCACCACTTGTAACTGGCGTGGCGGACCCGAGCGGCTTGCGAGGACCCAAGCAGTGCCGGACAGCAGACACGATAGCAGCAGCAATGAATAATTGCAGCGCCACCCCTTTCTCATACCACAGGTTTAAGGATGCATGCCTTCGAGACGCATCCCGACTCCATGGCCTGCTGCATGCCCGAGGTTGCGCTGGGGGCCGACGGAGCCGCCGGGGCGGTGCTGTCGTCGTGTCAGCACCACCAGGTGAAGCAGCGGGCGCTGCGCATCCAGTTACAGGATACGCCCGGACACGGAGACCAGGACTGCCGAGGTGAGGCGCTCCGTCCCTGCAGCTGCCAACGTACCGTACCCACTTGTCACGTGGGGCCCCGCGGGGGCTCGTGGACCGCGCAGGCATGGGTGTCTTGCCATTCCTTGGGGCAGGCAGAGCGGTGGTACGCAAGTCATGGCCGTGCTTGTGATGCCGCGAACAATCAGTAAACCAGCGACTGATGCCCACTACTTTACTTTGCTTCTTTTCAATGGTACGGTACCTCTTGCCAACGCTATCCCACCGCAGCCCGTCGCCCTTGTGCGGGTCCGTGTACGTGATGCAACCCGTCGTGCCCTTCCTTGCAACCCGTCGCGCCCCTCAGGCCCCGAGCGCTCCTCCCGCCACCTGCCCGCCGTGCTGCGCTGGGTGCTGCGCCAGCGCCACCGCGACCTGGCCGCCCTCAACGGCGCCGCCCTCAGCGTGGCGGACGGCGGGCGGCGGCTGGGGGTGCTGCCGTACAGCCCCTGCCTGTGCATCTTCATGGTGGACCCACACAGGTGGGCCATGGCGCAGCTCCCCATGCAAGTGTGTGGTGCCTCGCCTTGGCATCCTTTCAAGGGTGGGGTAGCCACATGCAGCTGCTGTCTTACATTCGCAAGTGACTCAGAACACAGAAAAACTGTACAAATGGTTATCTGATGAACATCAGGTTCACTGCCCTGGACGTGGAGTACATGTGGGCGCTGTCCCGCGTGGTGGGGGTGCTGCCGGTGCTGGCACGTGCCGACACGCTCACGGCGACCGAGCGGCAGCAGACGAGGGAGCGCGTGGCGGAGGCGATGGAGCAGCACACAAGCTACAAGGTTGGGTCGTGAAGGAAGAACGTTGGGAAAGAAACGAGTCTGAGCCCCGCATGGGTGCCCATGCCCATCCAGCTCAGTCCTGCTCTCCTGCACCTGACATGTACAAGCGCATGCAGCGCCATACCACTGATATGTACGTACGGTACCAGTACATAGCACGCATGGCGAACTTGAAGTGATGGCTTCACGCATTCCGGTGTTGGTGTTGTTCGTTTGCGTGGACTACTGTTGCAACACGAAGGCGGTGCTTTTCCTTACCAATTTATGTGCGTCTTAGCACCATGGTAAGCAATACCTCACCTACCATGGCAAGCACGTTCAGCAACCAATGACTGCTGAGTGTTGACATGGCATATACACCTTGTACACTGCATGCCCACCACGCAGGCCTGACCGAGCCGGTGCCGACGTACCGCTTCTCCGCTCAGGCCCTGGACGCCATGGGCCGACCAGCCCTGCCCATCCCACACATCCTCAGCGTGATGGCCAGCCTTGACATGAAGGAGGAGCTGCAGCCGTCCAAGCCGCGCGAGCGGCATCAGCATCAGCATCAGCAGCAGCAGAATGATGAGCAGCAAGGATGCAAAAGCCAGGGCCGGCCGGCGCCATCAATCAATGGACGCCCCCTTCCTGCTGCCGCCGCCGCCGGCCGCTGGGTTGCGGTGCGGCGGCTGTGCGGCGACGGCGGCGCGGTGCTTAGCGCTGCGGACCCCTCCCTCAGCGACACGGAGCTGCTGCTGGGGCTGCTGCGGGCGGACCTGTGGGGCGTGGCGGCGGACGCACGGGACAGGTGGGGGTGCCGGGGTACGGGCAGGGGCATGGGCCGGAGAGGGGTCCTGGCGCCGCGGCGAGGCGTGGGTGCTACCGTGTACCGGTACGCAACCCACCTCCAAGTAAGGGCCATCACCACCACATACAGCTGCCGTCATACCGCAGTGCGCGCGGCACTGCTGCGAAGCAGCACAGAGGGGCATTCCAAGAATGGAGCGATCCCAATGGGGCAACTCCAATGGCAAGCTTCACTTGACTCGTTCATTTACACGCTGTCGCCATGCCTTCCAGGCACTTCGAGTTCGATAACCGCTACAAGGCGGCGCGCCGCCGCCTGCGCTCCCTGGAGCGGGAGGCCCTGCGGCACGTGGCATGGCGCGGGCTGGGCGCCGCCGGGCCCAGCGGCGCCGCACCCCCGCCCACAGCTGCCCCAACATTGTCGTACGCGTACGGCGGTGCCTACGCAGCCACCGGAGGCAGCGGCATGCTGCAATTGGTGATGAACAGCTGCTTGACGATGCTGGGGCTGGCCGCGGCGGCGCTGTTTCTGTGCGTGCGCGTGCAGGAGTGGCAGGCGGAGTCACAGGCTTCGCTGCAAGGCATGATACAGCAGCAGGCGGGGCGCAGCTGGCGGTGGTGTCTCAGCAGCAGGAGGCGTACCGTGACGCGCTGCACAGCATGCAGGGGGTGGTGTAGTGGCTTAAGGAGACGGTGGGGGAGCGCGACGCGCGCATCTGGCAGCTGCAGGGCGAGCGGCACTTCGTGGAGCGGGAGATGATACATGCGCGGCGCAACGCTGGTGAGGGCTGCGTTATCAGCTAGAGTAGAGTCATCCAGGGAGGTGACACGCACTAGGGTACATTGTTGCTTGGACATGCGTGGACGGCCTCACGACTAGGCAGGTGCGTTGGGGCGAGGGGTCGTGCAACACCTGGTCTAGGCGCTGGCAAGCGTGTAGCTGCCATTGTCAGCAGGTGGAGGGAACAGTTTTTCGCACGATTCTACCACTGCCTGGTTCTCAAAACATAAACACCGAGTTAGTTTGCAACCCATGGTTGTGTGCCTGAGGCCTGCGGTGCCTGGTAGCTTGGTGTCATGTATTGGTGATGGACTGGCCCTGAACGAAACGTTCAGTACTTCAGTTGTTTGAGTGGCAAGGGGAGATGTACAACACCATGGTGCACAGGGGTGTGCGGGCTTCGCCTTCCCCACACCACAGGCGGCCCCCCTCGCGGGATCTAGACATGTGCGTGTGCAAGCTGCGGAAATGTACACGCTCGCAACGCGAGGGTAAGGTGCCCATGTCGCACGGCCAAAGCTTCAGCCACCAGAAGATGAGTGGCTGCGGGCGCTGAAGAACCAAAAGCTACGCTTGTTAGTTACGACACGTCGCTTAAAAGACACGCCGACAACTTTGGACGCACGCGGAGGTCCAACAGCAGGCCCGGGCACGTGCTACAGGCTAGGCTGACACGTGTAACACGAGAGTACAGTAACAGTATGTGATGGTGCACTCCTGGCTGGCCACGTGCATCGATGTTATGATGATTAGTACACGATGCAGGGCCCCCATTGGTGCTCCACCTAGCGTGCAAGGCGGAAACGCCGAAGGATTGCCACAGGTCACAGTGACCCATGGGTCGTCGTCCGGCCTCCGTTGCTCCGGGCAGGTGCAGGAAGGTGCGTGGATCGTCGCCATGTGGTGCTGCCGCCAACGGCTGCAGCAAGGTTACCTGTACAAGTAATGGTAAGAGTAGCCATCAGAACGCAGACCGTGCTTCAGACCTTCAGGCAGGCTAGCACTGTCCAATTTCGTTATTCTGTTGATGGCCCAATGACGCAGTGAGAAGCGAACAGTTCATTGGTAACGACATCGGATACACTGGTGCACGCGATACCACGCCTGTAAGCTCTAGAAGCATTTCATATAGGATCTAAGCAGCTGCCATGCCACCTCAACAAACAGGTACCGATACTCAGGCGTTCCGGCGCAGGTCGCTAGGTTCCGACACAGTCATTGACGCTGCGGAGAGCCCTAGCAACACACAGTAACGCTTTCGCAGGCTCCCGAGGCGCCTCTCGCCATGGTCGCGAGCGCCCCGAAGGCCCGCTTCCGCCACCGTGCACTCCGCTGCACCTGAACCTGCTGCTAGTGGGGCGGCAGGGCGTGGGCAAGAGCACCTTGATGCTCAACGCCTGCGCGCGGTGGGGCATGGTACCCAGGGACTTCCCCGTCCACGCGTTCCACAACCAGTCAGGTGCGTGCGTGTGCGTGGCTTGAGGGCACCTAGCCGAATCAGTTCGAACACGCGCTGGTCCACCTCCATGTGTCCTGCAGCCCCACGTCGTCACCAGGCTGGCCGTACCGTCACGCACCATCCTTGAAGCGCTGCCTGCGTGTGGTCTAACGTGCAGGCATGGGGATGAAGCTGTTCGAGACACAGCCCGACTCCATGGCCTGCTGCGTGCCCGAGACCCTACTGGAGGCGGAGGGCATTGCCGTCGGGGCAGCTTCAGCGGACTGCCAGCCTGAGCGGCGGGCCCTGCGCATCAAGATCCAGGACACTCCAGGGTACGGGGACGAGGCGTGCAGAGGTAAGGCATGCTGGTCGTGCGGCAGTCCTTGTCCGTGGCAAGGTACCGACCTGTGCGACAGCCACCAGCTACATACCAGCACCAGGCTTCCACCTTGCGTGCCCCTTGCTGCCGCCTCTGCAGAACGTACTACGTTGTGCGCAGGCAATGAAAGCACTGCGCGTAAGCTCGTACACTCGCGGGGTGACGATCCAGTGTGTGCTGCGGCGACGCAACGCTGCACGACATTTCTTCTAGATGGGTGTGGTCGGGACCAGTAGTAGGGATCGTGTGGCCGCATCACCTGGGATGCTACGGAGAATCCCAAAATGTGCACTGCCCTGAGTGCGCTACCTGCTGAACATGGAAAGCGGGACTTACCTGGGTGTCCTGGCCTGCATTACCTTGTCTTGGGTCAGCAAGCCCCTCCAGCGTCCGTTCGCGTGCCCCAGGCCCTGAGCGCCCCTCCCGCCACCTGCCCGCCGTGCTGCGCTGGGTGCTGCGCCAGCGCCACCGCGACCTTGCCGCCCTCAACGGAGCCGCCCTCAGCGTGGCGGACGGCGTGCGGCGGCTGGGGGTGCTGCCGTACAGCCCCTGCCTGTGCATCTTCATGGTGGACCCACACTGGTGGGCCATGGCCCAGCTCCCTAAGCACGTGTGTGGTGCCTCGCCTTGGCATCCTTTCAAGGGTGGGGTAGCCACATGCAGCTGCTGTCTTACATTTGCAAGTGACTCAGAATACAGAAAAACTGTACAAATGGTTATCGGATGAACATCAGGTTCACTGCCCTGGACGTGGAGTACATGTGGGCGCTGTCCCGCGTGGTGGGGGTGCTGCCGGTGCTGGCACGTGCCGACACGCTCACGGCGACCGAGCGGCAGCGGACGAGGGAGCGCGTGGCGGAGGCGATGGCCGGCCGCAAGGGTGCCAGGGGTGAGCCCACCGTAGCCGCACAGTGGTGACCACTGCCGGCACCACTACCACCTCTGTATGTCTGCATGTCCTTTCCCATCCGCTTTGGTACAGGCAGGCCAGTGCGGATACGAGCTGCACCCGTACGGTACCGTAGATGTACGAAAGCTCGTGCTGTCAATCAGTTATTGTGGCCTTCGCCGCAAAACACACGTGCACCCCAGAATGAGACGCACTGCCCCAAGCCGCCACACACTGTAGTAGTGGCCTGTGGGTCCCCAGTTCGATTCCGCCTCCCCCATGCACCCCCTTCACGGGGACGCAGGGGCTGCCGCCGCTGGTTCCCGCTTGGGGAAAGCATACACCAGCGGAAAGCTTTTCATGCCGATGGTGTCGGCCTGGTGCTCGTGTTTCTGTTGTGCAGGCCTGGCCGAGCCGGTGCCGAGTTACCGCTTCTCCGCCCAGGCCCTGGCCGCCATGGGCCGACCAGCGCTGCCCGCACCCGAGATCCTCAGCGTGCTGGGCAGCCGGGATATGGCGCTCTTTGAGGAGCTGCCCGCTAAGCCACAACAGCAGCAGCAGCTGCAGCAGCAGCAGCACGGGCAGGAGCAGGTGGAGCAGAAGGATGGCGTGGAGGGGGGCTGGCGGCATGTGGCCTCGAGCAGCAGCCCTACTGCCGCCCCCGGTGGCCGCTGGGTTGCGGTGCGGCGGCTGTGCGGCGACGGCGGCGCGGTGCTTAGCGCTGCGGACCCCTCCCTCAGTGACACGGAGCTGCTGCTGGGGCTGCTGCGGGCGGACCTGTGGGGCGTGGCGGCGGACGCACGGGACAGGTGGGGGTGCCGGGGTACGGGCAGGGGCAGGGGCCTCAGCGCCATTGCCATGGGCAACACTGCTGCCTGCCGGCACGTCACTTAGGTTGTTACACAGCGACCACACCGCCACGAGTGCGCGGGCGAACCTCTCGAGTAGCACACAGCACGCGTTGCTCCCTCGTGCGCCCAGGCACATCGACTTCGACGAGCGCTACAAGGCGGCGCGCCGCCGGCTGCGCTCCATGGAGCGGAAGGCCCTGCGGCACGTGGCATGGCGCAGGCTGGGCGCCGCCAAGCTCAGCGGAGAGCACCCCCACTCTGACATTTGCGGCAACATTCTCATGGTTGTTCTCGTAACCTACTCCACCATGTGTATGGGTATGGCAGTGGCGGCGTTCAGATCACTGTCGTAACCTACTCCATTACGTATCTGGGTATAGCCGTGACGCCGTTCAGAGCACTGCTGCGGCGTTGATCCCATGTGGGTTCCATGAGCAGGTCCGCACGTCACGGGCTACATGCTCGTACGTGGCGGGCCCGTGGCGCTGCTGGTGTGGGCTCGCGTGCAGGAGCGGCAGGCGGGGGCGCAGCGGGCGCTTGTGTGTCAGCAGCAAAAGGCGTACCGGGAGGCGCTGCACAGCATGCGGGGGGTGGTGCAGTGGCTTAAGGAGGCGGTCCAGGAGCACGATGCGCGCATCTGGCAGCTGCAGGGCCCGCTGCACTTCGCGGAGCGGGAGATGCGGTACGTGTACCGGCGTTCTGACAGCGGGTGCACCATCTGCTGAGGCGGCAGGTGCGGTGCGGAAGGACACGTGTAGTTGCATGCTCATAGTGCGGCCGCCGGGGTGAGCTGGGGGAGCGAAGGGGATTGTTGAAGTGCCGGAGCGGATTCGGTATGTGGAGGCGTTATGGAGCGATGCGGTGGTCCAGGGCATGTCTAAAACCTGCCGTGGGCTAGTAAAGGAGGTCGTTGATTAGTCAGATGTGACATACCAGGTTTGTGCATTCGACCGTTACAAGCACCCCAGCTACATGGGCATTCCACAGGAGAACACTTCTGGGTTTGCGCCGTTGGCACAATGCCTCAGGCAGCAGGGTAGCAGCACCCCATTGACCCGGTGCTGAGCAGGTACGGGGTTGCATCGCTGTGGGACAGCCACGCGTGGTCCGTTGGACACCTAGGCCCGGCGATGCGCAGTTTGCAGCTGCTGTGGTAGTGCGCATGTAGCCCATGGAGGCCAACATGGTGGTGACACTACACGTTGTTGAAGTTGATAGCTTGATACCTGCAGCTGGTGTCGTCACGGTACGCGCAGCGTAAGGCTGTGCACGAGCGCACGCGCTGGGACCTTGCGCGTCCGGCCTTTCGAAGCACGATAGTATAATGCCGTGCCATGTCTGGTAATGACCCTTGAAGCTGCAAGATGGATGTTGGCCTGCATATCATCTGGTATACAATGATTGTAGTCATGGTGTGGGTGGTGGTTGTCAGGCTTTGCACGTGTAGGCAGTGGGCAAGGGATCTGGAACTCACGATTGTCCTACGCAGCAGCCGACTGCGTGTCACCACCCCAAGCCATGAGGCACGTGCATTTTGCAACCAGGTGGGTAGGAAGACGACTGTCCCTGATGTATGGGTGCAAAATCGGATACATGAAACACGACCAGGGGATCCATGCATGCTCCTATTGGGCCGCACGACCAATAGGTCGTTGGATGACGACGGCAGTTGGGTGACGTAGCCCATCGTGCGTAGCTGTGCGTAGCCACGCGGCGCCGGGCTCTAGCGGTATCAGCACTTGATAGCCTTTGTGATACGGCTATCTAAGTATCAACTTTTGAGCCTTCCGGCAGACGCCGAACGGTCCCTGTGAACCCTTGTCGGCAACGTTACCTGGAAACGTGATGAGAAATCACATACTTTGACTTTGCCAAGTCATACGCCTTCCATACCCAAAGCTGCTATCATGCAAGCTCAGCGAACCGGTATTCAGGCGTTCCGGCGCAGGCCGACAGGTTGCGATGTCGCCGATAGCGCTGCCGAAAGCTCTGCCGACAACAATGCTGATAACAATGCTAATACAGGCTCCCGAGGCGCCTCGCGCTTTGTTCGCGAGCGGCCTGACGGTCCACTTCCCCTGCCGTGCACCCCGCTGCACCTGAACCTACTGCTGGTGGGGCGGCAGGGCGTGGGCAAGAGTACCTTGATGCTCAACGCCTGCGCGCGGTGGGGCATGGAGCCAAAGGACCTTCCCGTACACGCGTTCGACAACCAATCAGCAGGTACGTATTTGCGCTTGGCTCGTGGCCGTCTATGCCCACTAGGTCTGCGCATACCATCCCCCGAAAAGCGTTGCTCAACCTGCTCACCCATCTACCGTTACGCACCATCTTTGAAGCGCTGCCTGTATGTGGTCTTACGCGCAGGCATGGCGATGAAGCTGTTCGAGACGCAGCCCGACTCCATGGCCTGCTGCGTGCCGGAGATGCTGCTGGGGCCGGATGGCCCCACCATCGGGGGCGCGTCTGCGGACTGCCAGCCGGAGCGGCGGGCCCTGCGCATCAAGATCCAGGACACTCCGGGGTACGGGGACGAGGCGTGCAAAGGTGAGACAGTCGTCGGTGGAAGGGTGCTGCTGTCGTTGGTCTGGTGTTGAAGCTTGAAGGTACCGGAAGGACAGCAACAAGCCGCTGGTAACTGGCACGCCCCGTGTTGCCAAGACCCGTCAAGAGCGATCACAAACCCTGGTTGTCAATGCATTTTACACCGCGCTGAGTATGCTGCCTGCTAAACAAGTGGAGCAAGGTGTTACCTGGGTATCCTGGCCTGCATCCCCTTATCTGGTGTTAGCGAGCGCATCCAGCGCCCCTGCTCATGCCCTTCAGGCCTCGAGCGCCCCTCCCGCCACCTGCCGGCCGTGCTGCGCTGGGTGCTGCGCCAGCGCCACCGCGACCTGGCCGCCCTCAACGGCGCCGCCCTCAGCGTGGCTGACGGCGGGCGGCGGCTGGGGGTGCTGCCGTACAGCCCCTGCCTGTGCATCTTCATGGTGGACCCAAACAGGTGGGCGGGCGACCAGGTTGCGTCCACATAGTTCACGCCTAGTACACGCTTTCATCACAACGTATTTATTGGCTTTCACTTGTATCATGCTACCTTGTGGCCAGCTGCTAAGCAACGAATGCTGTGCAAAAACAAAAGGACCGGGGGCGCAGGGCAGTGATGCTTGCGGCATGCTGCATCACAATCACACTGGGTTGCGCTGCAGACCCGCTCCGTCCCATTGCCTGCCTTGCCAGGTTCGCTTCCCTGGACGTGGAGTACCTGTGGGCGCTGTCCCGCGTGGTGGGGGTGCTGCCGGTGCTGGCACGTGCCGACACGCTCACGGCGCACGAGCGGCAGCAGATGAGGGAGCGCGTGGCGGAGGCGATGGAGCAGCACACAAGCGCTGACGGTGGGTACTTTCACGTTTGGTGAATTGCGGTCAGATGCGTCCGCTTATCCGGAACTGGTTCAGAATTTCATCTGAGCCTACGAGGGTAGCCCAGGGTAGCCCACCTGCCCGGTCGGTGTGCGCTAGTCTTACATAACAGGCACGGCGACAAGCTGAATAGAATGGCAAATACTGCATTGACGCTTACCATTTACATGGCAGCACGAGGAGTCGCCACAGTACGGGTCGTTTGTCATTGGTCAATGGTGCAATGTGCGACCAGGCGAAGCGCTCGTGCCACGCCTTGTCCCTGTGCATCCGCTGACATGGCGTGCTCGGATTCGGGTGCAGGCCTCGCCCAGCCAGTGCGGATGTACCGCTTCTCTGCTCAGGCCCTCGAAAGCCTGGACGCCGGCGCTCTGCCCTCTCCCCCCATCCCGAGTGTCATGGCATGCCGACACATGACACTGCTACAGCAGCAACCAACGGAGCCGCGCAAAGGGCAGGAGGAGCAGCAGCAGCAGCAGGAGAAGAGCGAGGAGAAGGAGGCATGCCAGGTGCACGAGAGCAAGCCAAGCAACTGCATCAGCGGCAGCCCTCCTGCCGCCGCCGCCGCCGGCCGATGGGTTGCGGTGCGGCGGCTGTGCGGCGACGGCGGCGCGGTGCTGAGCGCTGCGGACCCCTCCCTTAGCGACACGGAGCTGCTGCTGGGGCTGCTGCGGGCGGACCTCTGGGGACTGGCGGCGGACGCACGGGACAGGTGGGGGGAACAAAGTACAAGTAACATGAGTGAAACGGTAATGGTGGCAGCAGTAGTACAGGTGGGGGGTGGGGGGCTAGGCGTTTGCTGTACCGGCTAGGCGGTCGCATGCGTTCCGCTGTCGACACTGTGGGCACTACAGGCAGCATCTTGCCATACATATGGATAGCCATGCTTGATTGCCACGGGTGCCTTCGCTTAGGTCTTTTGTTGTTTATTTTGTTTGGCAGACCACAACACAAGCTTACTCACACAGTTGCATTGCCCCCTGCTACGTCCGCGCCTTAGAACCTGACAAGCCTGCCTGTCCATAAACAATCTAGCATCAACTTTCCCACATCTAGCTACCTACACAATCGGTGCCCTCCTGGTGGGAACCTGCAATCAAGCGTGCATCTCGTCCCGTCCGGTCCCGTCCCCCAGGCACATCAAGTTCTCAGACCGGTGCAACGCGGCACACGGCCGCCTGCGCTCCCTGGAACGTGACCTGCTGCGGCACGTGGCATGGCGCAGGCTGGGCGCCGCCAGGCCGACGCGCGTCGCCGGCGCCCTCCCGTCGGTCAGAGCCGTGCCCCCCGGCAAGCCGTTACGCGGCCTGTGGGTTACGACGACGGTCGCTGCGTGGGTTGCGGTGCTGCTGGGGCTGGCTGCCGTGGCGTTGTGCGTGTGGCTGTGCGTGCAGGAGGGGCGGATGGGTGCGCGGCTGGCCCTTGTGTCCCAGCAGCAAGCCGAGCTACACAGCCTGGTGCTACAGCAGCAGGAGGCACTGCAGCGCGCCCAGGGTGCCGTGAAGGGCTTGGAGACGGAGATGCATGAGCAGCACAGCTCGCACCAGGGTGCGCTGGAGGGCCTGCAGGGGCTGCAAGAGCTGGCCGCGGCCCTTCAGGCTGATATGCAGAGGCATGGACGGTGGATTGTGTACTTTGAGAACTGGAAGATGTCCCGTTTATGGTAGGCGTCTCCGGGGCTATGGGCCATCGGCGCTGCACCGACGGGAGCATGATAGTTGGGTACCAATGCACTCGTTGCTGCGTAACGGTGTCGATCCAGGTTGGCCCGCGGACATCTGTGCATGGGCTGCGTAGCGCAGCTTTGGCAGTTGGGTTATCGTTAGGAGGTACGGCCGAGCATGTCATGTGCGGCAGGGAGGCACCTTGTGGCCAATGGGCCATCCCAGGGTTAACCAACGGCCATCAACGGTGAGGTGCTGGGACGGCACGGGGCTGCGTTCTGGGTGGAGACCAGACTTGCAAGTGCGAAAAAGGCCGTGGGCCTGAACTGTTGTGAGGTGCGCAAGAAAAGGAGTTGTGCACGTGCGGTAGGTTTGTGCGCTCAGATCAGTGCACCTGTGAAGTGTGTACGTACGTCAGGGTGCACGACCCAAGCGTCAGCCACCACTTGCCGACAGGAAAGAAATAGACGCATGTCCTCGCAACCACGAGCAACCACCAGCCGATACGTGTACGTGGCATGAAACGCGTGGCGATGAGCAGTGTGGTAGTCAGGGCGCGGGAAGACCGTCACCAGGCCCGCCACCAGCGGCCTCGTACTACAGGCAGGTGCGTGTGACACGCTCGTACTGTAACAATGGATATAAGGTACCTGACTGCTGCCTGCCAACGTACCACATGCCGCCGTAAGTGTGTGTTGCACAACGCAGTGGGCCACAGCGGCAAACGGGGTTGTCCAGCACCCTAACCAACCTTTGCCCTCACGCGGCAGTTGGGTGGCTCTAGGGTGGCTGTGCCACTCACAAACCGTAGATATCAGCATTTGCTCAGATGATTAATTGTGTCTTGTGCCTGTGGGAATGCAGATCGTATTTCAGGCGTTCCGTTAGCCGCAGCCCTGCGGTTACAGGTGGGAAGCGCGAAGGTCGACCCACGGGTCGCTCATGTCTGGCGCACAACCTGATTCCACGCGTCCGTTACGTTGGGCCCGATTAATCCCCACAGTGTGCTCATCAAACTGCATTTTTTCGCCAACGGCAGCACACACCACGACTAAGGCCCCACTGGGCCAACGGCTAGCGGTTGGTGTTCATCACAGGTGCACCTCGTTGGTCAAGGATGGGTGCCCCCATACAAGGACATTGGCAAGTTCAAGTTTTGCACCCTGATGTGTGTGGCTCCGACAAGCAGACGACATACAGAATGATGCATGTGCAATGGCGAGGGTTTCAAGCGTTCAGACGCATGCTGCTCGACGCCTCCAGTTCCGGCGGATGCGCTGATGACGCTGTCGGTTCCCGCGGCGACGTGCGGCCACGCCGCGCCGCACCAGGCAGCTGCTCCCTCCTCCATGCACCCCACTGCACGTCCGCACCTGAACCTGCTGCTGGTGGGGCGGCAAGACGTGGGCAAGACCACCCTCGTTCGTGACGCTTGCGTGCGGTGGGGCATGGCGCCAACGGACCTGAAGACGCAGGAGGCCACAGGTGCGTTTTGCCTGGTGTACTGTGTGGAGCAAGCAGCGATCCTGTACCCTGCCGCCAAGTGGTACTCAGCTACAGGTCTACAGCTTATTATGTCGCAATACGTTTGATCATGTGGACTGTGCGCCGATAGCCTGGTTCGGCACACTCCTGCCGCTCGCCTCCTGTTCGCGTAACGTGGGTGGTTTCCCTGTTGGGTGCGTGATCTAGCAGGCTCGGGGGCCCAAAACCCCAAATCATTACATCTGGACACACCGAAGCCGGGGCCTCCCTGCTGTGAGCCGGCTCTGCGGAGCGGTGTATCAGTGCAAAACCGTACGACCGAAGCACACAGAAATCACCGCACACAGATACACAAGCAACCGAGTCGTCACCATCGCTCCGTCTCCAAGAAAACACGTCCATCATTGTCCAGCTGTATGTACGGCAATCGCCCAGGTATCCGCCATAACAACAAGATCCCCATACTCGCTCCCCCCTCATAGCAGGCTCAATGATGGACATGTTCGAGACCCAGCCCGAGTCCATGGCCTCCTGTGTACCTGAGATCCTGATGGGGGCTGAGCGGCCTGTTGGGGAGGCGCTGTCGACGCACCAGTACCACCAGGCGACGCAGCGGGCTCTGCGTATCCGGATGCAAGACACACCCGGATACGGAGAGCAAGACCGTCAAGGTGGGGTGCGCCCCGCCCCCACCAACTGCCAACCTGTCTCAGGCCATTGTTTTGTCCCAGGAGCCTACCTTGCGAGCTGAAACGAGCATGCACCCATGCGTGCGCTGGCTACGGTACCGGTATGTAGCAAAAGTCTACCTGTGTGGGTGCACCATGAAGAGGCACAGGCAGGGGCTGTACGGCAGCACCGCCAGCCGCCGCACGCCCGATGCATGGCGTGGGGCGGCATGATGTTCCTCGTGCTGGCGTGCTGCTGCTGGCTCCTTCACTGTTCGTTCCAGATCATGCGGCACCACCGCTACCGCAGGGGCCGGGACTCAAGGTTGCATCCTGTCGTGCCCTCCAGGCCCCGAGCGCTCCTCCCGCCACCTGCCCGCCGTGCTGCGCTGGGTGCTGCGCCAGCGCCACCGCGACCTGGCCGCCCTCAACGGCGCCGCCCTCAGCGTGGCTGACGGCGGGCGGCGGCTGGGGGTGCTGCCGTACAGCTCCTGCCTGTGCATCTTCATGGTGGACCCACACAGGTAGGCTTGGACTACATACCGGTACCGTAGCCAGCGCACGCATGGGTGCATGCAGGTTTTTGACCCACCAGGTTTTTGACCCACCAAATCGGCTGTATGTGTTGCGTGGTTCGTTCACCCAGCAACTGTCGGTTACACGTACTGATAGCAACAGAGGGCCTTGGCAGCGCATGCAATGAGGACTCGCTGCCCATACCGACCAACACTCTGCTGTGCCGTACGAAGCGCGCTGCTGCAGTGGAATCCCCAACGAGTAAGTGCGTTCTCCCCATGGTCCCAGGTTCACTGCCCTGGACGTGGAGTACCTGTGCGCGCTGTCCCGCGTGGTGGGGGTGCTGCCGGTGCTGGCACGTGCCGACACGCTCACGGCGCACGAGCGGCAGCAGATGAGGGAGCGCGTGGCGGAGGCGATGGAGCAGCACACCGACGCGAAGGGTGGGTAAAGAAGCAAGTGATTACTACCTGAAGTATGGGGGGCAAGGGCACAAGTGCGAGAGCAACTGCCGGTTGACCAGCTGTCTTTGTAAGCTGTAAGCTGCAGGTCCATGCATGCTAATCTGCCTGTCAAGGGCCAATGTAGCGCACTCACGCACCCTGGCCCGCACGCAGGCCTCGCCGAGCCGGTGCCGACGTACCGCTTCTCCGCCCAGGCCCTGGACGCGACGGGCCACCCCGCCCTGCCCATCCCACACATCCTCAGCGTCATGGGCAGCCCTGACATGGTTCTCATGAACGACTCAACGCAGCAGCGGCAGCAGCAACAACAACAGCAGCAGCAGCAGCAGCAGCAGGGGCAGCAGCATGAAGAGCAGGAGCAGGCGGAGGAGGAGGGTGGCGGGGAGGGGGGCCGGCGGCCCTCCTGCCGCCGCCGCCGCCGGCCGCTGGGTTGCGGTGCGGCGACTGTGCGGCGACGGCGGCGCGGTGCTGAGCGCTGCGGACCCCTCCCTCAGCGACACGGAGCTGCTGCTGGGGCTGCTGAGGGCGGACCTGTGGGGACTGGCGGCGGACGCACGGGACAGGTGGGGGACGCACGGGACAGGTGGGGGACGCACGGGACTGGCGGCGGACGCACGGGACAGGTGGGGGACGCACAAGCGCTATGCCTTACGCCCTCTACTGCCCCCAAAAGAGTTTGTGACACACGGACGCGGGGTCCTGGCCCGGCTCAGGTCAACCCCAGTCCCTACCCCCAGGCCGGTTATCCCTCCGCTCCGAGGGTAAACCCTTTGATTCTGTAGTTTGAGGAGATGTGTTCCGCTGGCGACGCCGGAAGTGCAGTACCACACAATCCGCGTTGTACAGCATCCCTTACATGTACATCCCGGGACTGTACAATGTGATGTGCAACCGTAGGCAGTGTCCCGGCCGTGTGAGGCTTGCCATCATCCAACATCTTTCCTGCAGAGCCGTGATGCATGCCGTCAGCCACTACAGTGTATGCTCGTACACAATCTACACGGCAGACAGCTCACGCTGCCGTTGACACGCTACTCCCGAGTGCGATGCCGTGCGCGCGCTCTGCTTGGGCCCGCGTAACCCCTGTGACAACTTTGCGCTCGTTTCACGCGCTCACACAACGTCCGCCCGCAGGCACATTGAGTTTGCAAACTGCTACAAAGTTGCACGCGGCCGCCTGGCGCCCTTGGAGCGTGACCTGCTACGATATGTGGCATGGCAACTGCTGGGCAACACCAGGTGCAAGCTTCCCTCGGCCGTACCTGCCGGGCCAACCGCCGACACGTGCCGCGGGGCCGGCATGGCGATCTACGGCGGCATGCTCTCGCCGACGGTTGTCTTCTGGGTTGCATTGCTGGGGCAGGCAGCGGTAGCAGGAGCGGTATTGTACTGGTGGGTAAGCGTGCACCAGGCGCACCAGGCGGAGGCGCACCAGGCGGAGGCGCACCAGGCGGAGGCGCACCAGGCGGAGGTGCACCAGGCGGAGGCGCACCAGGCGCTCATGCTGCAGCAGCAGGCGGCGTACCGGGAGGCGATGACGACCATGGTACGACGGCAGGCGGCAGGGCAGCTGGCCCTGGCTGGGCAACAGACGCAGGACGCGTACCAGTGGATCATCAAGGCCGTGCACGGAATGGGGTTGAGGCTGAAGGGGGCGACGCGAGAGGGCCTTGCCGAGTACTGGAGCTGGATGGAGCGGCAAGTGCGATCGGTAACTGAAAGGACCTGGGCCGCTGGGCGACGGCATGTTGCGGACGTTTTGTTGTTGGAGATGCATGCATGAGGAGATGCATGGAGTTGGGGCTGGCTGTGGGAGCAGCTCCCGGGGCTGCGGTGCTATCGGTGCGGCGCACGGAGCGTGTAGAGAGGCGGATAGGACTGGGTAGGAGTAGCAGGCAACAAGGCGAGCGAGCAGCATGGATGGGGCGGCTGGGGCGGGTGTGAGCTGCTTGGGTGCGTGGCATTCGTGGCAGACTGTGAGCCCGTTTTGGGCTGACAACCACGTTTGTGAATTTCAGTGCACTTGTTTGGAGCCAACCTGGACTGCTCGTTTTGACAACCCGCATGGCGTTACGCGCTGTACGGATGGCACTGCAGAGCTTGAGAGACGCCATGCAAGCAATCCGTTGTATGGCACCGCATCGTTGGGCCCAGTCTAGCCGTCCACACTACTTAAGGACACGCCCTTAAACTCTGCCCAGGTGTCCTAAGCATAGCGTGAAATACACAGTTGGTATGGAGCTATTGCCCCCAGGACATAAGAAAGCAGTATAAGCAATAGGAGTACACCATGTTGTCACAGTTCACGCTAACGACACCAGGCCTACAGCACTCGATAGCATTCGCCCTGCAGGTGGTATATCAGGTAAAAGGATGCACCACCCTTCGTCTGGAGCCACTGGGTATTCCACTCCATTATTCCCCTAAACGCTAGTCCACGCTACCCAGGCGCTCCGGTGCCAATCGCGAGATGCTACTTGTGCACTCTTGTGCGCGATGCGAAGCCCTGAACACGTCCACGACTGTGTCTATTTCTTCCCGCCACCAAACAGCCCACCCAGCTTCTTCTTCAGGGACCCAGTCTTCTTCCCCTCGGCCGCGCCTCCCCCGCTGCCTCCCTGTCCCGCCGCAGCCTGCTGCTGCGCCCCCGCCCCGCTGCCGCCCGCCCCTACGTGCGCCCCCCCAAGGCTCACACTTCGCATCCCGGCCGGCATCATCATCGTCGTCCCTGGCCCCATAGTCCCCATGCTCGCCGACCCGCCTGGCCCCATCCCCATCCCCATGCCCATGCCCGCTCCCATGCCCGTCCCCATCCCCACCCCCATCCCCACGCTCCCCTGGCTCATCGTAGCCATGCTCGCGCTCCGCTGCTGCCCCTGCTGCTGCATAGCCCGGCTGTTGAGCTGGTTTGCTAGGTCCATTAAGCTCATCTGTGGCTGGCCTGGCATCCCCGCCATGCCACCGCCGCCGCCGCCCGCCATGCCCATGCTCATGCCCATCCCTCCGACACTAGGGACAATACCCCCGCCAGCCGGGAAAGAGCCGTACTGCTGCTGCTGGGGCAAGCCGCCCATGTGACTTTGCTGCTGCTGCTGCATGCCGCTCATCGCACTATGACTATAACCCTGGGCTGCTGCCGCCTGGCCGCTGCCGCCCACGCTCGCCATGCTGCTGCCGCTGCCAGCACCCCCACCAAAGCCCAGACCGTACTTCGACCAGTCTAGGCCCTGCGAGGCAGTCGAAGAGCCCCGCCCGTTGGCCTGGGCAGAAGATGCCTGCGGTGCTGTGACCTTGGAGGGCGGAGCAGCGGCTACTGGTGGGCCCATTACCACACCAGGCGCACTCGTTCCTGCCGCTGCCATCGCGGCACTGCTCCCAGCGGCCGTGCTGGCGGCGGCAATGGGAGCTGCGCCCACGCTGCTGCTGGAGCTCCGCTGTGCGCGCAGTAGCTGCTGTTGCTGTTGTTGCTGCTGGTGCTGGGCCGAGAAGCTGAAGCCGTCGGGGCTGTTGCTCCCTGGCGTGGCGATGCCGGCCAGGCTGTCCCGAGGGGTCGACACCCCGGTCGAGGCCCCGGCTGCGCCGCCGTCAAAGAGCGTGGCATCGGTGTGCACAGACGACTGCGACTCGCGGCGGGCCAGCCCGGCTGCCAGCCCCACACCCGGCTCCTGCTGCTGCAGGGCCTGCAGTTGCTGCTGCTGGGCTTGAGAAGCAGCCGGGGCCTGCTTTGTGCCTACAGGCGTGATCTCGCTGGTCAGGGTCCCGGCTGCCTGTGCCAGCGTTGGGGCTGTGGCAACAGCAGGGGCCGCTGCGGGCTCTGCAGCTGCGGCAGGCGGCGTGTCAAGCGGCTTGTGTGTGGCCCCAGTGACCGCTTGACCGCCGGAGCTTCCATCATTTGCTGGGGCAGCCGCAGCACCCACCGCGCTGCCAACCCCACCGCCAGCACCAACAGCAGCACTAGAGCCAGCAGCCGCAGGAGCGCCAGCACTGGATGCTGCTGCTGCTGCCGTTGGTGCCACCATTGCGCCAGCTGCTGCCGCTGCTGCGGCGGTGACGGTCTTTAGCCACTTGGTCATGTCGGCGTGCAGCAGGCGCAGCTGGCTGGCAATGGCGTGCTGCGGGCCGTGGCGGCGCTCCACCCCCCGGCGGTACGAGTCCAGCTGGTCCAGCAGCTCAGACATGCGCTGCGCGTGTGCGCCGTCAGGGTCGCCTGAGGAAGGGAGGCATCCGCACAGGGTTAAAAGCAGGAACAAGCGGACATGCGGATGGAGCAAATACGGCCACGGACAAAGCACGGGAGACACACAGGGGCACGGTGAGTAGGCAACGCTTGTGCAGCGGTGCCGTCGTTGGAGTTGTAATAACATGGAGCAAACTGGTACTAGGCTGAGCTGGCAATGATGTTTCCGATCACCAGGGAGATTGGTAATGAACGCTGAGGCATGGCATGTTGTGTCAGATGGGGAAGCGAGAATGAACCGCCTAGGGTGAGGAAAACGTTGCGTTGACGCACCTGCCGCCACCAGCGCCTTTGTGGCCCTAAGCTCGGCCAGCACGGGCTCGATGCTGCGCGCGTCGCGACCGCGGCGTGTGGGCGTGGCGGCGCCGCTGCTTCCAGGCGTGCCGGCCTCGGAGCCCAGCGACGCAGAGGAACCGCGCACGGAGCGCAATGCAGGCAGCTCCGGCAGTGACCCGGCCGCTGGCCCTGCTGCTGCTGCTGCTGCGGCGGCGGCGGCGGCTGCAGGCGCATCCGCTGCCGCCGCGTCCGCCTCGGGCGCAGGGTCGCCTGTGCCCGCGAAGCCTGTTGCCCCAGGTGCTGTGGGTTGGACGGCTGCACCGCTGTCGTTCGGTTGGGATTCAGGCTGAGTTGCGGCGTTGGTGGCTACCGGGGACGGGGCGTCTGTCGGGGCGGATAAGGGGACGGCAGATGCGGGCGTTGCAGGCAGGCTGGCCGGCTGCGTTGCTTCTCCGAAGGCCAGGTCCGGCGCGGTAGCTACAGGTGCTGTGGCTGCCGGCAGGGCATCAGGGGCAGCGCATGCGGCCGCAGGCTCCTCCGTTGCGCTTGCTGTGTTGAGGCGCGGGCTACTCTGGCGAACATCGGGCGCGGGGCTAGGCACAGCCGGTGCAGTCACTGGTTCAGGTGCTGCCGCCTCTTGTCGGTCCACGGGAACAGGAGCAGGTGCGGGGGCGACGGGTACCGGCAGCTGTGCTGGAGGTGATTCAGGGGTGGCGAGTGGGTTGGGCCCAGCTGAGGCAGCGGCGTCAACCGCTGCTGCCACCTCGCGCTGCACCGCTCCAACCGCCGCCGCGCCGGAGCAAGCAGGCTCGGGCACCGAAGCAGCAGCATCCCCGACGGCGGCGGCCTGCAGGGCACCCAGAGCGCCAGCCAGTTCGGCTGCAGGCGCTAGCGTCTGCGCGCCGCCTATGGGTGCGGTGGCATGCGGGAGTAGCGGCGCAGCCCCCGATAGCACTGCCTCATCATGGGCTGCCTCCTGTGCCGCAACACCCGCCGCCTCAGCACCCATTTCCAGACCTCCGACAGCTGCAGCGGCCTCCGCTGCTTGCCCTGGCAGCCCAGCACCGCTGGCCTGCTGCTCATCGGGCCCGTTCCGTGCCACAGCCGCGTCCACCGGCCGCACAAGCAGCTGCCCATCAGCAGCCCCTGCAGCTGCACGCACCACACCCTCGCCGCCCGCCAGCTCTCCGGGTTCCGCCGCTGCCGCTGTCGCCACAGCACCACCGATGCCTAGCTGACCACCGGCCTGCATGCTGTCAGCGTCCGCCTCCGACCCGCTAACCACCTCCGTTGCTTCAGCCGCCCCGGAGGCCCTGCGCGCATCTGCCTGCTCCTGTGCTTCCGCTACACGTGCCTGCCCTGCAGCGTGCTCCACGCCCTGCACCAGCACCTCCCCTTGCTGGAAACCGCTGTGTGGGTGCTGTAAGCCTTCCGACTGCGGTGCATCCTGCAGGCACGCAGGCTGCTCCCCCCGAGGCAGGGGCAGCGCTGGCGCCGGGCCAGTCCCGGGCATGGGCAACTGCGGGTTAGAGTCCTCCGCTTGACGCGGCGGGGACAGGGCCCCAGCCGTGAGCCCAGCAGCCATAGCGGCGGCATGCTCGTGGGCTGGTATGCTGATGCTGCCTGGGGACAGCACCAGCGGGCTGGGGCTGGCAGGGGCACTGGCTCCGCCCTCACCGCCGCCAGCCTCGTGCACCGGCTGCAGCACCGGGAGCTGCTCCAGGCCCAGGCTTGGGGGCATCACAGGCGAGTCGTCTGCCTCTGGTGGCGGAGGCGGGGGGAAGGCCGAAGGCAGAAGCGCGGCGCCCCCCGCGTCCGCAGCTGGCGCCCTGGAGACGGGCCTTGCATCACCTGCGGCTTCAGCGCCCGTTGAGACAGCGTCACCCTGTCCTGCCGCTGCGCCCTGCACCTCCTCACAACGGGTTGTAGTGCCTCCGGGGCCAGCACCGCCAGCGCTGGCAGCCAGCGCTGCGTCAAGCTGCGCCAGGAAGCGCAGGGACTCCGACTCCAAGGAGCTGCGAGAACCAATAACACCGCCAGCAGCTCCGGCGCTGCGCGCAGTGCCCGCAGCTGCTGCTGCCTCCCCGTGGACAGCAGCTGCGGAAGCAACACCGGCATGGGGCTGGGGAGCGAAGGCGCTGCCGGCCGGCAGCATCTCCTCCGTAGAGCGCCGCGCCGAGGTCCCCGACACGGATGGGGACGCCCCTGCCGGCAGCAGCTCGTGCGGGGCGCCACCTACCGAAGTTGCGACAGTATGCACTGCGCCCCCGTGGCTGCTGCCATGTGCGTGCAAAGGCTTGGAGGCGGTGGACATGGGGGTACCGGCTGGTGTTGGGGGCTGCGAGCCCAGCGCCTGGAGCTTGGGCGGGCGGTTGGTGGCTGGGGAGGCGGGGGTTGAGCCGAAGGTGGTGTGGACGCCGGGCTTGGACAGAGACACGTGCGTGGTGTGCGAGCGGGCGGGTACGGAGGCGGAGGCAGAGGCGGAAGGCAGCTGCCTGCTGCTGGTGGTGCGGCTTGCGGCAGCGCTGGGGCCGGAGGGGACCAGGCTGGAGGCGCCTCCGCTGCTGGACGTGCGCCGGGCGTGTTTTGAGCCGGAAGCAGCAGGGGAGGCGGCGGCGCCTGACAGGGTGGTCGCGCGCCCCGATGTGGTCCGCATCTTGCCGGGGGCAGGCGAGCTGCTGGCGGCGCCGGGAGTGGCGGAGGAAGGTCCGGAGGAGGCCGCGCCTGGGGTGCTGCGCCTGGTGTTGGCGGCGTTGCTGGTGTGCCCTGTGGAGGTGTGATTGTGGGTGGAGGCGGTACTGCCGTGGACAGCGCCGGTGCGGCCAGTTGAGGGGGTGGAGGTGGAGGCGGAGGCGGCTGCGGTGCGGCCCACCGCTGCCAGGGCGCTGGGTGTCGCGGCGCCCGAGCCGCTGTGGGTGCGCCGGCGCGTGGGCGTGCTGGCTGCGGCTGGGGGAGGGGAGGCTGCGGACGGTCGGGCGCTGCCCGCGGGCGCCGCAGAGCGCATGGGACTAGCCTGCTCAGTAGCAGCAGCGGCGCTGTCATGTGCAGCTTCATCAAGTTCCGGCAACGTGCGAGGCAACTGGCTCTGCCCTGCCGCCTCAGCCGTAGCGGGGCTGCCCTCAGTACGGCCCGTGCCCGCTGCCTCCAACACGGCCGCATCCACACCTGGGCCTGCAGGAGGGACAGCTTTGCTGCCGCCATGCTCGCCATCCACTGGCCCCGCCCCGTCCACGGGCGCCCCGCCCTCGCCAGCCAGCACACCACCGGGCGTCACAGCCTCAGCGCATTCCACGACGCCCGCACGCGGCGCAACCTCAGTGCCGCCCTGTTCGTGCAGCGCGGCATCGCCCTCCTGCGGCGCGCTGCCCCACGCGGTCTCCTCCCGCTCCTCCGCCGCCTCATGCTCCGGCTCGTGCTCGTGGTCCGAGCCCCAGCTCCGCTGCCCCCCGCCCAGCAGCCCACTGACAGCCTCCTCTTCGTCCCCTTCTCCATGCGCAGCCGTGGAATCCAACAGGACCTCATCACTCGCTTGCTCCACGGCCCGCGAGCTTGGCTCATCTGCGCCACTTCCGCCAGGGCTGGAGTAGCAGATGGTAGACGCGACTGAACCGGTTGCCCCAAGCGTCATAACAGGGACCTCCCCAGCTGCATCCGCCACTGTGACCAGCCCGGGGCTGCCCACTGCATCGCCAGGAGCCGCAGGGGGCTGCAGCGGCGACGCCGGTGTTTGCGAGAAGCTGTCAACCGAGCCTGCAGCAGCCACTGCCGCGGCAGTGGTAAGCTCAGTCTGTGGCTGGTACGGTCCCGCGTCCTGCTGCTCCTGCTGCTCCACGTGCTGCAGCGCCGACGTCACGGGGGCCTCTCCTTGCTGGAGGTCCACACGTGCCATGCTCCCACTCAAGTCCACGCCTTGCTGCTGCTGTTGCTGCTGCTGCTCCTCAAGCCCAGCTGACGCCGTGACTGGTGCAGGAGGTTGCTGTACGGAGTCGGCATGCAGTGGCGTGCGCGGATGGCTGTGCAGCGGGGCAGGCTCCGTTGGGGTTCCGCATGAGGGCACATCGTGCGGCAACTCCTCATTACCGAAAGATGTGGCCGCGCCCACCGCGCCGGAAGCGGGTCTGCTGGACGCTGGAACAGCAGCAGCTGGGAACAGAGCCGACGGTGCTGCTGCCCCTTCGGACAGGTGCGCGCTGGCTGCAGCGCCGTCCGCTGCACTGCCGATGTCGCTTGTGCCTCGGTTGGCCGGCAGGGCGCGGGAGGCCGGGCTGTACTGCGCACCGGACTGCAGTAGCGACGAAGGAGCAGAGCCGGCATGTTCGGCATGCATGAGTCCCTCGCTCGCGCGCACAGCCATACTGGGGAAGTGGCCCTCGTGTGGCGCGCCGCTGAGCGTGCTACTGCTAGCGGCGTTGATGCCACTGGGGGAGGAGACTGCGCTCAGCTCCCGGGGCGGGAGCAGCTCACCTGCCACCACACCCGATACGTGCTGCGCTGGAGGGGCAACAGCGCTGCGGCTGACAGGCGACGGGTGTAGCTCAGCAACCGGAACAGCAGGGGCGCTAGGGCTGGAATGGTGCGCAGGTGCAGCCTGTGGAGAGGCGCTGGGCGCTGCCGCGCCGGCCGCAGCAGGAGTAGCAGCAGCAGCGGCAGAGCTGGCATCCGATGACAGCTGCACCGCAGGGGCTACCTGCGTCCGCGCTGCGTCGACAAGCGCGGGCCTGCCGGAGCCCGGGGAGGCAGCAGCAGCGGTGTGCTGCAACAAAGACTGCGTAGCCTCCGTCCGTGCAGTTGCAGGGGACAGTGGCTGCACGGGTGCCTGCGCTGCTCCGACTGCTGCCCCTGCAGCTGCCCTCCGCGCGTGGATGGCCTCCTCCACCAGCCGGAGCACAGCTGCCTTGACAACTTCGGAACGCACCTGCACGCACAGGCACAACCCGGGACAGACGTAGGGCTGCAGCGGCCAAGACCATGGACGGACCCAGGGTCCCTCCACTCCGCACTTGGAGCACATCGCGTACCGTATCTAGGGCCCCTGGCTTGCTCGACCGTCCGTGCGGCACATGCATTTTGGCGAATGTTAGTTGGCATTGATGTAATGCGACACACCATTCAGTACCAGCCAGGGCCAGCTACTTCCGACTGCGGCTCCCTGCCCGGGCCGTTGCATGCACGCACACCTGCCACCCCCGCATCCCACGCATGCCACACCCAACCTAGCACCGCAGCACACTGGAGCCACACACCTTGCCGAGCTGCGGCAGCGCCTGCACGCGGCCGTCTATGTAGCCGCTGGCGTAGCCCCGTATGGCCTCCAGGCTGCCGGTGTCCATGGCCGCCAGCTGTGCAGTGAGGGAGCCCAGGTCGAGCAGACCGCCCAGAGAGGCAACGGTGGTTGTGTTGCTAGTGGAGGTACTGGCAGAGGTCGAGGTGGTGACAGCAGCAGCAGGAGAGCCGGCAGCAGCACCTGTGGATAATGCAGCAGCACAGGCGGTGGAGCAGGTTAAAAGGCTCGGCGGATGCGGATGATGTGCCATGACTGGGCAAAGAGGCGTGCCCCAAGAAGGCAAAAGTCGGCAAATTGGCGGATGATGTGCCATGACTGGGCAAAGAGGCGTGCCCCAAGAAGGCAAAAGTCGGCAAATTGAACCATGCGGTGGTGTGACTACAAGGATAAACACAGAAGAGCAGAGCAGGGTGTAGGTTGCATGCATATGACCCAACCGATGGATGTGCCCTGCCGTAGCCGGAAAGCTCACCCTGTGCGGCCAAGGGATCTTGCCCACGCCCGTTCGTCATCCCCTCAGCGGCGGCGACCCCCGCTTGCCGTGGCGCATGCTGCGGAGACTGCTCGCGCAGCCGGGACGGCGAGCCCTGCTGCTGCTGCGCCTGGGGTCCCTCCACCACTCGCAGCTGGTGTGCGAGCTGTTGCTGCTGCTGCATCTGCTGCTGTCTCATGGCCAGGTACTGCTGGGCACGCGGGCTGTACGCCAGCTGGCCGGGGGGCCTCCAAGGTGCGGTCGCAGCAGACGATGACACACTATTGCCCCCATGCGGGCCGCTCGGGGACCCATGCGATCCACCAGGGCTCCCTGAGCGCTGATGTTCCTGCTGCTGCTGCACGGGCCAGGAGGCACGCATGAGGGGAGCCCCAGGCCTGGCTGCCACTGAGCGCGTGGGCCCCGGCGGGCTGCCAGACTCCGCAGGGGAATCCCTGGGCCCGGGGGCAGCAGCAACGGGTGGTCTGGTGCCCGGGAGGGCCTGCGCGGGGCTGACCGCTCCCTGCAGCAAACCCGCTATGAGCGCCTCTTGAAACTCGAACTCTGCAAGGTCGTCCAACGGCTCCAGCAAGCCGTCCAAGCCCAGCGGCTCGGCCCCTGCACCGCCAGCGCCCACGCCTGAGCCGGAGGGCGCCGCAGCCCACGCTGCAAAGGACTCCCCAGCGTCTGCCATCCCCGCCTCAGACGCTGCAGACGGCGCCAGCGGGTACGGCAGGGCCCCTCCCTCCAGCGCGGCAGCCATGTCGTTCGGCATGCTGAAGCCGTCCCCGGCCCCATGCGACCCACGGGTTGGCCTGCCCAGGTTGGCAGCTGCTGCTGCCGCTGTTGCTGCCTGTCCCTCCCCGTACCCGCTCGGCAGGCGCAGGGACGCACGGACGTCTCCGTCCCCGGCCGGCGCAGATGCCCCTCCAAGGTGCCCTGGAGCTGTCGCAGCAGCGTACGGCACGGCCCACTGCCCGCCGTCCCCCACCGCTGCAGCCAAGTCCAGCTCCAACGACAGCCGCTGCTGCATCTGCCTCACGTCCCGCAGGCCCATGGCTGACAGCAGGTCCCCGCCTTGCGGCGTTGGTCCGTTGCTGGGAGCCCCAGCAACACCGCTGCCGCCGCTTCCTGTTGCCTGCATGGCAGGTTGTGCTAGGTGCTGCTGCTGCTGCCACTGCTGGGCCTGCTGGTGGGGCTGGTGGCGCGAGTAGTCTGCCGCCGCCATGCCAGGTCCTGGGCCGACCCGCTCCGGTTCTGCACCGCCCGGCCCAATGCCAGCATACTGACGGTACTCCTTGGGGCTGATGAACAGCTCTGGGTTGCGATCCATAGACGGTGATGCCGTCAGCACCTTACCAGAAGCCGCGGCCTGCACTGCCGCCCCGCCACCATGCTGTTGCTGTTGGACCAGCTGTTGCTGCTGAACCCACGCATGCTGGCCAGCCCGCGCGCTTCCCGGCTGCGCGGGACGCTGCTCCTCCCGCGGCCGCCCCACGCTCAGAGCCCGCCCCGCATCAACACTGCCCGGCACGCCGCCTCTCTGCGCAGCGCCAGGCGGCCGGGCGGCCAACAGCTGCTCGTACACGCCATCGCCTGCAGAAGCTGCAACGCCAGCCCCGCGGCGCCGATACGCACCCGGCGACACAGATCTCGCACGCTGGGGAGCACCAGCCTCATGGCCAGCCGGCCCGGCGTCGCCTTCTTGCGACCACCGCGGCCGCCCGTACTCACCGGGACCGACCGGGGCCCGGCCGGCGTAGTGTCCTAACGGCGCGTGCTGCTGATGCTGCCGCTGCCGCTCCTGCCAGTACTGCTGGGCTGCCGGGGGCGGCGAGGGCGCCGGCGCCGAGGTGCGCACGGCGTGGTTGCGCTGGGAGGTGCGGCCGTCACCCACCGCGCGGGCGCTCTGGGGAGGCCCCCAAGCGCGCGGGTGTTGCAGCACGTTGCGCACGCCCATGCTGGGCCCGGCTGGCGGTTGCTGTTGCTGCTGGGCGAGGAGCATGTTGGTGTACGGCACGATGGGAGGCCGTTGTTGGGAAGGGGACGTGCGGGCGCCTCCCGGCGCGGGCGGAGCCGCCGCGGCCTGCCACGCCGCTTGCGGGACAGATGCGGACACGGGCCGCGGTGGAGGGCTCTGAGAACGTTGCTGAAACAGCAGCACCCGCAGCCGGTGAGGGGACACGCCCCTGTGCAAAGCCGCGAACAGGGCTTCCCGTGGCGCGGAAGGCAGGGACTGCCGGGGCGGGCTCTGCCGCTGGGAGTGCAGGGCTGTGTAGGTGCTGGTAGTGTGTCGCGGGCTGGTGCCGCTGCTGGGTCGAGCCCTGGGCCCCGCGTACTGCGGGGAAGCAAGCTCCCGAGCTGGCAGGGCGGGCTGGCTTGAGGAGACTGCTGCGCTGCGGTTGCTGGAGTACGGCGGGGAGCGCGGGGCTGTTCCAGCGGCGCCGGCACGTAAGGAAAGGGAGTGCAGTAGGTCGGTGATGGGCTGCGGCTGGGGCTGGGGCTGCCTGCCAGAGGCATGTGGGGACGGCTGCGGTGCCGAGGCACGGACGTTCACCAACGGCTCAGCCCGGCTGGACGCAGCAGAGTATGGTGACGCAGCGGCTGGCCGCGTTGTGCGCGTGACGCTGCGGCCGGGTGCCTCCCAAGCACCAGCCTGGGGCCGTGAGCGGGACTGCTGATCCATGTGCTGCCAGAAAACCTCGGCTGGTTGCCTGCCGGTACTGCTGACCGGGAGGCTTCCGGGCTGCGCTACTCGTTGCGGCCCGCCCACGGATCCTTGGTAAGCTTGCGGACCGTTTGGACCTGCAGGAAATAGCACAGGCGCCTGCTCTGGCCAGGATACGCCGCTGCTGCTGCTGGAAAGGTGAGCCGGGGGCATGGTGTACCTAATGCGCCTGTCCCCATTTGGGTCGTGGTTGGCTGCGTTGCTGGTCGCCCCACCCTCCAGGCGTCGCAAGAGCTCCTCCTCCACTTGCGACGCGTCCGGTATGGCTTCAAAGCTCTGCAAGCCTCCGCTGAGAGCACTGACCTGGGCTGCCCGGCCGTCTGCGATGTTCAAACCAGTGCTGGGTTGACGTGGTGCTGCATGACCCGAAAGGCCCCTGGACGCAAACGCCGTCGACGCTAGGTCACGCAGGGACAGCTCGGCCGGCTGGGACCGCCAAGTTTGGCTGCTTGTCAGGTTGCCGTTAACTAGCGCTGCTTCCATGGCTCTTTCGGCAGACAGATAGTCATCATACAGCTTTGCCCAATCCGGCAGCACTTCGTTGTGTCCTTGCTCTTGTAATGACTCCATCTCTTGCGGTCGCAAGCTCACAACTCTAACTTATTGCTACCGGCCTAGCCCATGTTATCAGCCGAAAGTTGACGGTCGTCAATGCGCATCTAATTGATGGGTTACAGTACATATCTTACATCGAATCAAAATGTATGCTATACCATGTCTCTTGAGGCCGACAATATTCCACCATTCGACATTCGGGAGCACCGGGCGCATGCAGCTCTCACACACAGGTGTTGCATGCAGTCAAACTAGTCAACATGAACGCATTAACGGAACTGCGCAATGGCTATGGGCTCTGTTGCCGCACGCTTGCTGAGAAGCGTCAGCGGCAGGCCATGTAGTACAACCTTTCCCGGGCTTCCGGGCAGCGCGGCCCTATTTACTCCACTCTTGCGTATACCTCGCCACTAGTGATGAGTTTGCATTGTAGACACGCGTGTTCGCTCTGCAGCATGCAGCCCGCATTACCTGCCTGGCTGCGTGCCTGGCTCATATGACGATCACAGTGGTTGGAAGGCACACTTTGTTCGCCTGCTGAACTCTTCCGTTGGTGATTTTGATAGTGACGGCGCCCATCGCATCCTGAGCATGATTGCTGACCCTGAGTGGGATGAGCCCTGCGGGTTAGAAGCATGGCGCGTTACTCAGGAGGTTCTACGTAGGCAGGGTGAGGTAGCCAGCGTGATAAACGAGCCTTTCACCCTTGACGAGGTCACCAAAGCAGTGTTAGCCCTGTCTAACGGGAAGGCTAGCGGACGGGAACGGGCCCCTGCCGAGTGTTACAAGTATGCACGTAAGGAGGAGGTTAGTAGCAGTGGGCAGCTTCTGGAGGTCTCGTGTGTGTTAGCGCCTGTTCTGCTACGCTTGCTTGAGCATATCCGCAAGGAGGGGGTGTTCCCTGAGCAGTTTGCAACAACTGTTCTCTCTCCTGTCTTCAAGAAGCGTGGTGACCCCATGGAGTACGGTAGTTACAGGGGCATTGCGGTGGGCGGTGCTCTCGCCAAGTGCTACGCATCCATTTTGCTGCGGCGCTTGGTAGCCGTAGGTCAGGCGCACAAGTTGCGGCATTTTGCCAAGCTGGCTTTAGGCATGGGTTTGGCACTGTGCACCACCTGCTAGTCAAGCGGCATCTTACGGCTAGGCATCAGCGCCCAGGCTCCCCGCCGCTTATCATAGTTCAGATCGATTTTGAAAAGGCGTTTGATAAGGTACCTCGTGATCTGCTTTGGGAGCGTTTGCGTGAGCGTGGCATCCACGGTCCCATGCTTGACGCTCTGTTGAAAGCGTACGAAAGAGTCGAGATGGCCGTCAAGGTTAATGGGAAGATTGGGGAGCCGTTTGTCTCTGAGCAAGGGGTCAAGCAAGGGTGTCCCCTCAGTACCGAGCTCTTTGGGCTGTTTATCGAGATTCTGGCTGATTACATAGACTGCACTGATAGCAGGCTATCCAAGGCTGGCTCACCACTTGCCATTTTTTTTTTTGCCATGGGTGCGCCTACTGTTGATGGGCAGCGGGTGTCGCTGCTCCTTTATGCTGATGATGCGAGCTTGGTAGCAACTTCGGTGCGGCGCATGAGTCACCTGCTAGGGCTTGTCGACACCTTCTGCGTTTCCTTTGGTATGCGAGCTAATGTGAAGAAGTGTGAGGGAATGGTCTTCAGTAGTCAAGACAGGGAGAGAGAGGTAGTTTCTGAGGTGTTCTCGCGGTCTGCTAGGCTTGCGGGCCAGGCGGTGCCTCTAGTGCCCTCCGCTAGGTATTTAGGTCTAGTCTACGGCCCTGGGCTCTCCCCCAGCCACTGTCGAGAGCAACTGATTTCCTCTGGGCGTGGTGCTATGTTCAAACTTGCTGGCAAGCTTAAGAAGATGCGCATGTGGGCGCCTGATGTGCGCATGCGGTGCTTTGAGGTACAGGTCAGGTCTATCCTGTCGTACGGCTGCGAGGTTTGGGGTCCCGATGCCCTTTGCGAGATGTTAGATGGCGGGCCCCCCCCACGGCGCCGCGACTATGCTAACCTCTCTGAAGGCATGTTTGAGTGGTGCTTGCGTGACAATGCCGTCAAGTTGCAAATAGCTTTTATGCGATCCATCTGTGGGACCTATCGCCCAGCCCACCGCCTGTTGTTTGCCGAAATGGCTCAGCTACCGCTGCACTATTTTTGGGCTCGACTTGTCCTCCTGTTCTGGAACCGTTTGGTCAAGCAGCAAGGGTCGCTCGCCCACCACGTGCTGAGAGAGGAGATCCGGTTAGCGGATGAGGGATGGGCTGATGCTTGGGCGGGTAAAGTGCTGCGTTTTGTCAGGGAGCTCGGCGTTTATGTATGGCTGGAGTTACCTGTAGATACTGTCTCCCATGCAGATAGGGCGGCGTGCCTTGCTGGGCGCCCCCTCCCTTTTGCCACTGTGATGTCTAAATTTAGAGAGCGTTTGATGGCTGGTTGGGATCATGCACGGGTTAGTATCTCCCCTGTGGACTTCCGTCCGACGGGAAGCGCCCTGGCATCCAGATGAGTAGGTACAAGCATCAAATGGGGCTCGCCTTTCGAGGCTCTGCTGGTTCCATGTGGCCTAAGCACGCCAAAGTGTTCATTTCGCGCGCGCACCAAGTGAAGTTGCTGTCGTTTAGGCTCTGTGCATGGCCGCTATCTGCAAATAGAGCTGTCCAAAGGGGCAGGCGTTTGGCCCGCTCCGAAAGGCTGTGTCTCGCATGCAACGGTGGTGCTGTCGAGGACGAAGAGCACGTGCTTATCCACTGCCCTGCGTATGCCAGTGCCCGTGCTACTGTTGATTTGCCTTACGACCAGGGGATCTGTGCTGTGATGGCGGTTGAGGACCAGACCAGTCTGGCAGGGCTGTTGTTTCGCATCAGTGAGACCCGGGCTGGGATATTATCCCACGGGCGTTAGGCCAGGTGCACTTCTCCTTGTCTACTCCTGCTGACGGTCTCGGAGCCACACTGCTCATGGGGCATACCGCTGGCTGTGGGCTGCACCGCTCAAGCTATGTAACAGTAACAGTAACATATGACACGTGTCTGGTG